>VDFB02285549.1:0-85170 GCA_007258455.2 Sequoia sempervirens | reverse complement strand
ACTTCAATCACTCTTCAAACTTGAAATCCAAACTGGGGCTAGGCAAGCCAGTTTTCGGACTCAACACTGTACCTCAAGTAGCTCTCTGCACAAGGACAAAAGCACAGTTTGTGGATGATAACATGGCTTGCTAGCATCTCTTAGGTGCACTAGCATTCGTACAACCAAAGGACAAAGAATACAGTACAAACCTCCAAAAAACAAGTTGATGACCTAGCTAGTTGTTTCTAAATGAATAAAATATAATTATGACATATGAGAGGTACAAACGGATATGATAAAATAAATAGATAAGAGCTAAAATGATGAAGGTAATCTCACCAAGGCGCCAATTCACTAGGTAGCTCCAAAAGTACGTTCTCCTGCAAACAAGAAAGAGGGGAAAATTGTTGGAATTGTATAGGGACCCACCTCAGTCAGACCTTTGTTTTGGTGTTTCTACCTCCACAAACAACTAGATAGCAACGTGATAGAAATATGAGATAAAGAAGCAAAGAAGGAAGAAATACAAATAACACTACAAAATAGTAAAGAGCTGCTCAACCAAATCACAAAGGAGAGGAACGAAATGTTACCACATCCACCAAGAGCTCACTAGCTAATGGAGGAAAAAGAAGGATTGAAAAACACCACAACCTCAACTGCAATGAAGGGAGGTCTCACAAAACCTCAAGCCCACGCTATAATGGCTTGCTTCACACTTGATTTGCGGAGTTGACAGAGTGTTGTTGTTGTAATGGAGTGTTGAAGTGCTACTTGAGAATGGAAAGAATGTTGAAACTTGTGAAGGGATTGCTAGAGAGATGGAAAAAAGATGATTTGAATGAAGAATGGATGAATTTGAAGGAGAAGAGGGAAGAATCTACCATTTTTGGGGTTAGTTGGTCGAAGAGGGATGTTATAAATTGACTCTAATCAAAGTGTAATGCCTCTGCCAACTTTAGACGTAGGAATCTATCAGGGAGGTAAGTGCGTCGTGTAGACATTTGCACACCATTTACAAATCCCTGAAAAATATTCTCCTACTGACACAAAGGACAGATGCCAAGTGGAAGGAAGGCAACTTGCTAATGTGGAATTTTTCCTTCGGATTTAGTTTTCTAAGGTGAGGATGTGTAAAAAGGGAATTTGCATAAGGGGTGCAAATTCACTCCTATACATAAATAATGGTTAGATTGTGAAATGAAATGAGAAGATATACTTGTTTGGAGGAGAAAGGTGTGTATATTATTTGATGAGTATTGAAAAAGTCATGACATATAAGATCAAGACTTACTAACAGATTTTGATAGCCATTGTCTCACCTCTCCTAGTAAAGAATATAAATGTGAAGTTGGATAGGTGTACCATATTTTCTTCCTTAAAGTTTAAGTTCTATATATTTAATATTATTTTATTCCTAGAAGGCCCATATATAAGGTTATGGTATGGTTATTGGTAGAGGAAATGTTGATAAAGGCCTTGATGTGTGTATTTTCACACTAGATATTAGGAAATTGATGACAAATATCCCTCTTTTCCCAACACATCATGTGAAGATGAAATTCAAAAAAAATGGGCACACCTTGAGCTATTGGAAACTAAAAGAGAAACATTCGAACATATCAGTGGTCTCCTAATGAGAAGAAAGGACAAAATTTCTTATGATGATTATCAAGATCATAATGATAAGGATGCTCAGATATAAATGGATAATATGACTATTGGTAGAAAATTTGGGATCAATATTATGATGCACATTCCTTCACCCATGTCCTACTTCTTGAAGTATGTCATAAATATTATATTGATCAAAAATAATTTCTAGACCACATCAGAAAAGAGGAACAATAAATTATATAGAAAAACTTGAACTACAAGAGACTCAAATAAAAAGAAATGCTATGATTTTTGGTAGAGGATAGCTTGAGGTATATCTTTTAATACATAAAATTTTATAACAAGACCTCAAGATGTGGAATACATGATATTGTTTGTTATCCTATTTATCCTATTTTTTCATATAGAGAATAGTTTAAACATGAAGAAGAGGTGTTATATCACATTGAGGAAGAACAATGACTTCTTGTAGAGCTATAATTTCAAAGAGCTCAACTTGTTATTCATAGGAATCCAAATTTGTACTGAGTGATCAGAGAGGAAAATATTCCTTAAATATTTTTTTGAGCTCTATGAATATGAGAATGATTGACATGATGCATTGGGTTATAACTCTATTGAAGGAGAAGATGAATGTAGTGAGTATGATGTCTAGTAGAATTGGAGTTTCAAGATGAATATAGTCTTGATCCATATCAATATAAGTTACTCACTTAGAAATTTTTTTAAAGAGCACTCATCAAGCTATACCAATAGTATAAACATCCATGTGAAGATAAGGTATCCCTTATCGATTCAGTAGTTAGGTAGGCCTAAAATGGAATAATATCTAGAGGATGAACATGTGCATGGACAACAAAGTGATAGTGTTGCTAGATCAAGTATAATTTTGATGTGTAGTAGTGAGAACTTACAATGAATAGGGGATAAGGTTAGGGAAAATAATATTACATAGAAGGTGATAGAGAAAAATAAGGTTCTAATGCAACAATGGGTATTAAAAATAAAAGAGGTTCTAGAAAATCATGAACATGCAGCTCATGAGGGATAAAATTAAATTGATGAGGCACAATTGGTTCAACCCTTGCCACTAGAAGTGATATGTGTAGGAAATGAGTTGGAGAAACCAAATATTCCTTCTCATAGTCAAGTCATTCCTTGCATCTTTGATGAAAATGACTTGATCTTCCCATATGATTAAATGAACATATCTTGTGAAAATGTCACCATATATAGTAAAGAGGAATACCTACACATTGAGGTGGACAATTGCAACATTAGAAAACTTCATCTATGAATGCTAGTTCAAATTTTCTCTTCAGAAGTCATGATGATGAAGAGACCATTATTAGTTTCCTCTTTTTTCATTTTTGCTTTTTCCTTTTGAAGAGTAAAATGAAGAATCGATCACTTAGAGCAAGGAGTTGGATGATGTGCATTTGTAAACAAATGAAATTCTTGAAGATACACTAACTTTAGTAAGTAAATTTTTTTCAAAACATTCTTATTTTTTCCCTCTACCACATCATAAGCTACTATTGTTATGCTCCAAATGAATGAATATGGGTATGAAAAACCCATTTCATTGATTAGTATGTCATCACACAATGGAAAGCAGATATTTGCACCATGGGATGATAAGGTAATACCTAAAGAAGATATGAGTAGAATTTCATTTGAGCTAATATGTTAAGAATGCATTGATGCACCAATTAGCTCGACACCTTTTGTGTACATGCTACTACATATTGTTGTATAATTATAGATGCAATAAATTTTAGTGAGGCATATTTAAAATATGTGTCCACCCTTTCTTACCTCAAGAATAATCCAAAATGTAGATATATAATATTTTTCTTGGATAACATGAATTATCCCCTAGATGGAATAATAGTTAGCTCAATGAACACCTAATTTGTAGATTTGGAGGTATGTTTTGATGCTAAGTAATAGTCAAAATATGTTGTTACTCAATTGTTTTGGGTGGAGAATAATATGGCCTATGAAATGGTCATATAAATATTCTAAGGGGTATCATGATTGTGCATAGTACCTCAAGAGATTGGCCAAAGAACCGGTTTGGTTGTTGATCAATGATACTTTAAAATAGTAGTGCTTTTGTAAGGTTTGGTTTCACCCTTTACATATTCTGTTTTGTTTCATGTTGTGTCTCATCTTTTAAATTTTTTGTTGTATATGTGTAGTGTAATCATTATCCTTGTTTAAACATGAAGAAGCATTTTTATCCCATCTCCTTTTTGTCCCCTATTTTTGTTTACTCCTGGAGATATATGGATTGTCACTATGCATATAAGAGGTAAATGTACCCATATACAGCCAATATTGATGCTCAAATTTGTGGGACTTATAGATTGAATAATTAGCCAATTTAAAATCCTTTTATGGACCTACCTAGTTATCCACCATTAATACTAAATTAGAGAAAACCTAAACGGGTCCTTGTTTGATTTTTCCAATTGTTCAATATGGGTCTTAGGTTTATTTATGTGTCTATGGTCTTTGATTTTCATTCCCTAGGATATAGGCTTGTAGGAAAAATTGATATCTAAGGACCAAGTCCAAGGGTTCTAGGTTCCCTTAGAACCTTGATACCCACCCATTTTCATTTCCCTATTCTGCTTCTACATTCCTCATTAGTCTTAGTCCATTGGATGAGTATTGAAACTTAGCACTTGATTCCTTGGTGCCAAGTCCATTTGATACTCCATCCTCACCTCCTATGTAGTTTCTTATTTTCCCTTACCTCCATTTGATTTTTGAAGATTCTGCATGTGACATCCATGGTCTTGGGAAAAACTTGCAAGATAAATCCATGATTTTCACTTCCACCCAAAGCTCCTATGAGCTACTAAATGATAGGGACATGTGAACTATAAATAAAATTTAATTCCACATTCAAAGGTTTTATCTTTCTTATTTCCTTAGAACATAGGTCATAGAGGGTATTCTAGGGTTTCAATAGCTACATATCTATTCACCATTTGGGAAGTACATCCTAAAAGCTATAGAGAGGTAGCTAATTGAAGCATATATATGTAATATTGGGTCTCCTTGGCTAGTTGAAGACATTTTTATAGAATTCTAAGAAAAAATATGATAGGTTTCTCCTTGTTTGTAGTTTTTTTCTCTCCATATTTCTAGTATGATTGTAATATAATTTTGATAAGTTCCACAACACTTTAATTCAATATAAATTATATTTAATGGTCAATTTCTTATTATATAATAGTGTTTTCACATTTGGAGAAGGATTCTTAAGTAGAATTGATTTCTTGGTGTCATACATTCATTTTTATTTCTTATGTCCTATCCATATGGTTGAATGCAAATCTATAACCCACTTAAGGCACTAGTCTTGAAAACTTGAACCTCAATTTTCTTAAAATGAACAAAATAATTCACCAATAGTATAAGATTAAGAAGTAGGTAAATATATTTTTTCCATAATGTAGTGTTATATTCAAGGAAATACCTTAATCAAGGCTTATTATTTTTTATTTTGGTTAATCATGCTTTACATGTCATAAAAGTAGGTTAGTCTTTAATCTAGTGATAAAATTTGGGGTCAAATCGTACGTCAAGATACTACTACTATTTTATTATTGTGTAATATCTTTTGTTGTGGTTAATTATTATTATGAAATATTAGCTCTAGGAACACCCTCCTACATCTAACTAAGCCCAAAGTGTAGGAGAGACTATTCACTCTCATTCATTGGCCTTGAACCCTCTATAGTTTGTTGGTGAACCCCAATTTTACCTTCTTAAAAATAAATCCTCATCCTTGAAGGTAAGAGATGTTTTAGGATTTTAGGCCCATAGCCTTGGGAAGTAACAAATATTTTGGGTCAAATTATGACATCTAAGAGGGTTGGAATCTATGAGCACACATGTTAAGATTCAAAAAGGATTGGATTAAAGTACTACTAGACATAAAGTGGATGAGTTTAAAATAATTAGAAACACAAGAACTCGTGAAATCCTTATATTTGAGACCACACTTTCCCTTATTATTATTTTTGTAACTATCAAAACCTCATAAACTTTTATTAAGAAGAATTTGAAGTATTTTAAGACCATACTTAGATTTTGGAAATTTTATAAAATATATATTCTCCTTTTATATTAAAAAAGAATGTACAAAATTTTCCCTTTATAAAATGCATTGGATATATCATTTGTACTCCTTATTTTCTTTATGCAAACATTGCCTTCCTTTAGATCAATCAATGCTACAATATATATTACTCTCTATTTGTTTTTGTAAACTCTTTTATTAGTACTTTTTTTTTGCAAGAATTTGATTAAAATAATTCCCTTTTGAAACCTGCACTCATGAAAATAGTAGACCCTATGCAAAATATTCAAATTGACTACCCTCTTTTAATTTTTTCCTACAACCTATCATGCAATTTCTTTGTAAAATTCTTGTCCAATTGATAAAAAAAAAAGAAGAAGCAAATTTGAAATTTAAAAACTTTGATTTTATCATAGTGGAAGTACAAAAGTTGGGGTCATAAATGATGGGCCAACAAAGATTCACTCGACAATTGTTTATTCTCTAGTTAATAAATTTATTGATCTTGTATGATTTAGTCTTTTTAGATGTGATTTTATCTTTTACTATTGCTCACTTTTGAGTCTTAATATCTATGATGATACTTTGTTTGTGAATTCGGTGTGGTGCTATAAAACAACTTGGAGAGTCTCATGTGCAAGTGTTGAAGTGAGAAGCCTTTCTAGATCTAAGATAGCCTCTTTTAAAGTTAAATTACAAGATTTAAGGACATGAAGTATATATCAATGTAGTTTCTTATTTATAATATTTGTTCAATTGTAATGCCAAATGTCTCAATTGCTTTTAGATTTAATGTAAATGAGTTATTTTCAAATTCCAAGATGATTTCTAGTTTTCTAGGGCTTGACTTTAAATATGACATCCTATAAATTAAATTTAAATATTTTGATAGATTATGATAAAATTTGATAAATTAACTTTTATAAAATAACAATTTTAAAGTATTTGTTATTACTTTATATTGGTCTCTTCTCTCATGATTGTAGAATTTATTATTATTTATTTAGTCATGAAAATTTGTGATCACCTTAATAATACCCCAATACTAGATGATAATTTAGTGTGCCTTACCTACTAAAAACTGTTGTCTCTAGACCATTTCAAGATTGCTGTTTTGAAATTGGTAAATTGAGATAAATGAGTAGATACCGAGAAGAAAAAGACCGTTGCAACATATCAACTTTTGTCTGAATCAATAACCTCTGTTTCTTATCGCTTAACAGCCCTTTTCAGCTGAATGAATGTATCTTGCATTTGGAATGCAGATCTTCACTTCTCAGTTAATTTTCTAAAAGCTGCTCATGCTTCAATGTTTATGGCCTTTATAATGGACCACCGCTTTGTTTATAGCTCTGTTCATATTTCTTTAATTTATTTAGTATAATATTACATACAAATTCAGCATTGTAAAACTTATCATAACACATTTGTTTCACTTGACAGTTGGGATTGAGATGCAAGTGAATGAAATACTGGATATTCTGAGCACCACAGGTCAGTCATCGCTCGCAGTAGTAATTTATGGTTTTGGAGGGCTTGGAAAGACCACAGTCGCAGAAGCTGTGGTTTCAAAAATAGATCTCGAGAAATATGATTACACTAGTGTTGAAATATATCAAGAGCAAGAAAAAAATGATCTTACGAGATCACAGCAGCGAATTTTGAAAGATTGTTTCCCAAAGTATATTGGTGGGAAACCGATAATATTAACAGATTGTAAAGATGGTAGAGGACATCTGATGGAGGCTTTTAAATGTCAAAGAGAAAAGCCTCTTTTTCTTTTCATTGATAATGCATTACGGTCAGCAGACCTGAAGAACCTTCTGCCGCAGGACTTGGGAAGCCTTCCCCAAGGTAGCAGAATTCTGATCACAACAAGAAATTTAGCAGCTACAGATATGTTTAAAGAACAGCCCAACCTGGTGCGCAATGACTATTGTCTCAACCCTCTGCCCGATCAAGATGCATTGAAAATTTTGCTCAAAGACCCAACTAAACGTGCAACCATCAAAGAAGAAGATTTAAATAGAATCCTAAAAATTTGCAGCGGGGTACCGCTGGCCCTCACAATTGTTGGTGCTCAATTACATAAGCAAAGCTATCGAGTTGATAGGTGTACTAACATCTTGGAAATTTTGGAAAAAGGGGACACAATCAAAGAAGAAAAGCTGAGCGAACGTCTTGTTGATTTTGTGTATGGTGAGTTGGAAGAGTACATTCAGGAAGCCTTCCTTGACATATGCTACTTCTTCAGCAAATGGAATCGTGAAAATGTGGAGTATATTGTGGGAGCAACTGCTGTTACATCTCTTCTTGAGGCAGGATTGATCACTTCAACTCCTAAGCGAAAATGGTATAAGCACTCAGCTCGCTTCTACGATTCCCTTGGGGAGGAGTTAGTTGTTCATGATATCATCCAAGCAAAGGCAAAAGGCTTAGCAAAAGGGAATAGAATCTTAGATGTTCAATCCCTATGTGAAGCGGCAGACGAACAGGTATATTTACCCAGGTATCCCCTCCAATTACGTGATCCGATAGAATCCGAGTTTAAAGTTATTTACTCTAACCAAAGTTAGTACTTTTGCAGAGGCTCAATCAAATTAAAGGAGTCTGGCTTGATAACGAGAAATCTGAAGATGTTATTGAGGAAAGACACTTAAATCTAATGAGAAAATCATTAAGAGTTCTGGCATTAGGAGAACGAATGAAAGTGAGCAGAGTAAGTCAGATGAGATTTGAAGAGTTGAAGTTTCTCAAGGTATCCGGTGGGTTTCCTCAGTTACCAGTGATGTTGGAGAAGCTTGATAAATTGAGGGTGTTCCATGGGCCTTTCTTCTTCGACGATGGAGTTAGTCTGTGTAAGGCAAGTCTTCTGTCTTCAATTACATTTTATTATTTATACATCTTGATAATTTGGTAGCCATGCTCTGACAGTTGGAATCTCCTATGCAGCTTCCTAAAAGTTTATCGTCAATGAAGGTAAGTTTATTGTTAATGAAGGTCACTAAATGCACAAACTCTCAGATGACAGGAGCTCCTTCATGTCCTCTGGAAAAACTAGATTTAAGTGGTTTGGAGCTGCCTGAGCTACCGGAGGGGTTTAATCAGTTAGTAGCATTGAAAAGTTTGATTCTTGATGGCAATATACTAATGGAGGAGCTGCCTGAGGAAATCTGTCAACTGCCTGTTTTAGAGGTACTGAGTATGAGAGTGTGCGAGAGGTTAAAATGTCTGCTAGAATCTTTTGGACAGTTAATTACTTTAACATATTTGGACTTGTTTCATTGTAGTAACCTTCAGAATTTGCCTGATACATTTGGACAACTTACAGCTTTAAGGGACTTGAATTTATCTGGGTGTACAAACTTAGAAGCTTTGCCTTACACTTTTGGACAACTCAAAGCTTTAAGAGACTTGAATTTATTTATGTGTGGAAAGTTAAAAGCTTTGCCTGACACCTTTGGACAACTCACAGCTTTAAGGGTCTTGAATTTATCTGAATGTGATGATTTAAAAGCTTTGCCTGACACCTTTGGGCATCTCACAGCTTTAAGGGACTTGGATTTATCTTTTTGTGAAAGCTTAGAAGCTTTGCCCGACACCTTTGGACAACTCGCAGCTTTAACAGAGTTGGATTTATCTTGGTGTGGAAAGTTAAAAGCTTTGCCTGACACCTTTGGACAACTAACAGCTTTAACGACCTTGAATTTAGTGTGCTGTGTAAGGTTAAAAGTTTTTCCTAACACCTTTGAACAACTTACAGCTTTAAAAAATTTATATGTTACAAACATTTTCGTAGAATAATTCACATCTGACATAGGAAAATGCTTTTTTTTTTAAAAAGAGGAGAAGTTGCATGTTCTCATCAAATGTGGCATATGCGGATAGATAGAGATGCTAGGATGCTAAGAAGTTTTAATTTTTTTTACAAACTTTATATTAGAAGATATGTACCATGCATTAGAATAGTTTTTAAAATGAGGTTATTGAAAAAATTGTACAAGTGACATTGAGTATATATATTTAATATATATTTTTTAAAGCATGTTTTTTGTTGTTCAAATAAATAATAGTATTTATTTATTTAATATAATTTTTTTGATGTGATCTTAAATTTTTTGGAATTTGTTTAGTGTATTGTTTATAAATTTAATTTTTCTTATTCAATTACAAAATAGGTTAGAGATAGATTATAAAGAGACAATAAAGGAAAGCTATTATTTAAGTAAGATCATAGTTCATCATTTACAATTTGCTATAGAATCTTCTTTGTATTTGATATTTTGATTATCAATGCATGGATTTGGGTCATGGCTGTTATGATGTAGCCTGTGATGAACATGATGAATGAGAGGTCTAATGTTTTGAGCCAAAGCCTTGAGATATTAACACATCTTGAGATCTTTGGAGTTGATATTCATAAGGTTTAACTAAGACATTATCAATATCTTGATGCCAATTCATGCATCATAAAAAATTTAAAAGTATAAACAACAAGTGAAGAACCATAGTTGAGAGAGAAAAAAGTCAATAACCACTCCAAATCAAAATAGAATATTCTTAACCATTCCAAAACTACACCTTGTAGAATGGAAAGACCTATAAGGCATAACATTTAAACTTATATGACTAGAGTGAAGACCATATAAAACTAAAGGCCATTTCTTGTTCTTGTAAAGATTTTAATTAGAAAAGGAATGGAAGTGTCCAATGCTAGAAGACAATAGAATCATAATCTAATCCTCATTAGGGAAGAAATAATTCCAATCTCATTTGATACTTTTTCCAACCCTCAAAACATTCCATATCATGAAGGAAATGTTTCTAACCCTAACTAAAGGTGATAATTATTTTTCTATGCATGAAAGATAGTCTACATTTTTCCTTGTGCTCAAGGGTTTTTTATTGAAGCAAATGAATCTATCAAAGATTAAGGTCATTTTCTATCATTCTTGGTTTTGGGGTTAACACATTCCATACTAAGATTGTGGCATTTGATATTTGATACCTTTAGGGAATCTTTCAATGTCTTATTGGCTTAGATTTCCTAATATTCCACTTTAATTTGGTTAGACTCTTGAATTCAAGAAATCAACAACTTGTTAGATAAGTTTTTGGCTATAGATAAGGTTAATTCAAATTTTACTAGGTCTCCTAATATTCAATTTTAATTTGGCTAGGCTCTTGGTTTCAAGAAATCAACAACTTGTTAAATAATTTTTTGGCTATAGATAACGTTAATTCAACTTTTACTCATATAGCTTATGGTAAGATTCTAGTAGATCTAGATATCTTCAACTACCTTCTTGTAGACATTACCCTAAAAGTTGTGAGAAAATTTTGGGTTCACTTGTAGACTATGACATGTTTCCATTTCATTTTCTAATATACTATGATATAGGCCATGTTGTTGCAATTTTTCTTATTAGTAGACACAAGTTGACAAGTCATTCCATAATGTGAAAATATGCTCTCCCACATCATCTATTTGTTAAGAAAATAAAAGAAACACCATGTCCTTCAGATTCACCGTAAGTTTAGAAAGAAATTTTCTATCACAACCCCTCAAGAGGAGGTACCCTCCCAACTCAATTCTCCCCTATAGAAGGAAACCCATAAAATCTAGATTCACCAAGTATCAAATGTTTTCCAACCATCAATCAATCATCTAGGGTATGATGAAGGAATTTGGACTTCTATGTAGAAGTGTAAGAAATCACACAAAAATGTGACTCAAGTTTATATTGTATGCTTCTTTTCTCACATGTTGACATGGATGGGAAGTAATTAGGCATACTTTAGTTCATCAATTCTTTGTATATCTTTTTTATTTAAAAAAATCTATTTTATATAATTTTTTTCTTTTGTTAGGCCTATCAAATTTTGTTATGTTTGTTTGAGAAATTTCTCTCTACCAATTTTAGGGGGATTTAATCCTGTACATCTTATTTTTCTAATAAAAAGAGTAAAATTCCTTAACCCTTCCTTTACTTACCATAATGAAAAAAAAGTTATCCCTAAAAGGATTATTACTCACACACCCATAATAAGAGGATAAATGACAAATAATCAAATCTCTACCCAAAAGAAGAAGATTGTCAAAAAATTTAGTTAGAATTCAAATAATATTCAAATACATCCTAAGTATTAAATCTAAAATAATATTGGCATATGAAGAACAAAACTAGAAGAACCAACTATCACCCTTGATCCATTGTACTCCAAGAAGAAAACACTATCATCACAATTGGTAAGATAGACAAGCCAACTCCATGTTTATGAACTATAATAAAAGCATCAAGTTCATTACCAAGTTTATCAGAAGCAGTAGAATTGGAAAAAATATGCATAAAACTCTTGAAAATATTGATCTTCTTATAACCATGAAAATAAAAAACCAACTAAAGAAACCAATAAAAAGAATAGAATCCAAGAAAGAGCTTCTCACATTAACTTGTATTTTTAAAATATATTTTTTAAGAATTTTTTATGTTCAATAAAAAGTGGTAAATTTCTCTTACCTTTGCCCATGATCCAATTATCATGATATCTTTCATAAATTTTGAGATTAGCAATCCAATTTTCTACTCAATCTCCTTCATGATATATGTGAGTAATTTTTTAAAATAATTTTTTTTCTTATGAGGTCAATATCTTTGAAAAGAAGACTATATAGTCTCCATAAATTAAATTCTCTATACTGGGTGTGCACGCGAAAATATTATACAAAAAAGTGGCTAGATGATCAATTTTCTACATAATGTGCTCACATCATGTTCAAAATCACATAACATGATCTTGTTATGGCTTGGTGAATGTTGTAAAATCATAAAATTGTCACCCTTGAAAGTTTCACACTATATTGAAACCCTATTATTCCTATAACACATTAATTTTATTAATAATTTATTCATTTTGGAGCTAGATTGGGAAAATATATTAAAATCACCAACATCACAAAAAATTTGGATCATAATCATCCAAACAAGGGAAAGGGTGCCCTCATCCTAAGATTTCCCTAGTTTAATAATTATCATTTGGTTTGGGCCCTTGGAGATTTAAAAATGACCCTATGTCAACCTATATCTGACAATATTACCTGGGATGCATATATAAGCAAATTTCCCCCTCATTTGAATATTAAGCATTATGAACAAGGAACAATTATGATTAATCATGCACTATTATGTTCTTAAATTATGAATATTTATATGAACTATCCTCTACATGCTAGCTACAACAATCTACTTTGTTATGTAGACTAACGTCTTGTAGGTGTTAAAGCAATCCAATCATCCATCAATCATTTTTTTGTGGAAACTTATTATTGTCACATGAAATTGCACCTTGTTGAACATAGGCTCAACATTCCAATGACACAATGGAAATAACCTCAAGTGTGGAACCTTGCAGTTGAGGGTTAGATCTCTAGAGAAGGCCTTCTTCCTTTTCTAAACTAGGTGAAAATATGATGGTCAAAAAGGGAGACAAGATAAAATGACAATTTTCATTAATACAAATTTATAAGCTACTTATAGTTGTAGAGTGCATAGAAATACAATGTCTACTAGAGAAAATAGGAAATAACTACACACAAAAGATCCTAATTTGGAGATAAACTAACAAAATAATGTGCCAAGGAAGAGTGTCCAACACTCTTGAGCCTCCATCATGCCTTCACATTGATGAATTCTAAGTATGAGTGTAGAAAGATGGAAATCGCCCACAAAAATGTAATCTAGGATAAGAAATTGGCAGAAGAGAAACTTGTAGACATTGAATGAAGCGTGGCTGCCACAATCTTCTCTTGAATCCATGATAAAAAATAAAAATTAAATGTCATCTTCGTAGTCTTAGAAGTTGAGATTAGACATCTAAGGAGAGTGTCGAGCATTAAGGGCATTTATGGCTAAAAACACACCCTTCGATAAAATTATCAAAGCTTCAAGCCCGAACCAACCATCAAACCAATGAGTAAACATTCAATTGTTCAAAACGCCAAAGATCAATTTTTGTTGGACATTAGGATTTGGGGCTATCACATATTCCTACGGTCTATGAAGAAGAAAATGAAGAATGCCAAAACCTCGACTTCGAGAGATTGCTTCATTGAGTGTCGGGCATTAGGTGGAAGGCTTAATAGAAAAGGGAAGGGGGTAGCCAATGTCCACAAGTTTGGTGGAAATATTTGGAAGAGTGTGGAGGAAAGGGAGATGTTGGGTGTCAGGAATCAAGAACAAGACTTAAGAATTATTGCAAAATTAATATTAAGGTTTAAGGAGGATAGTCATTTTCTGAAAGGTTGAGGACTATGACATCGAGAGTCAAGGATCAAGGGAAGGAAAGGGGAGAGGAACTTGAAAGCGATAAGGGTTAAGAGTTAAGGCTAATGATCCAAACCCAAAATATTTAAATTTATGCAATTAATGTATTTGAAGGGGAAAGAAAGAAAACAAACTAGTGATAGAGATGGTAGGCAAGCATGTAGGAAACTAAAAGACTGAAAAAAAATTCTAATACATAGCCATTTTTTTGAATTCACAAGGTGGCCTAGATAAGATCTCTTAGAACATTTTTTACTAATGGACCATGAAAGGGGCATAAAATGTCAACACTTATTGTGTGAACATCACTTTAATAGAGACTTCATACCTAAAGGAATATTATTAATTATCATTTGTTATTATAGTTAATTATTGTTCATTTGGCCTCTTCCTAACCTAGGGTAAGCCCTATTTACCATCATCATTTATTGTTTGTGGAGGTGGAAACATGAAAAAATGGTTTGACTTAGGAAATACCCTATACAACACAACCTTTCCCTCCCTTTCTATGTGTGTAGATCAGATCTAGATGTTTCACCAACAAAAAGTGCAGACAAAACCTGTACCCTCAAAATTAGACTTCAAGAATTCATAGATCTTTAATTCCAGACAAGAGCACCCTTTCCCTTGACCCTCAAATTCAAGCTCAATTTTCATGTGCAGGCTCCTCTCTATCTTCGTTTCTCAAACCCATAAGTATTTTTAAATTCTCCATTTTCATTTATGTGATAAATTATATTTTTAGATCTAGGATTTATGTCAAATATATAGATTAAATTTCACATTAAATTTATTCCCTTTGCAAAAAAATAACCAAACCCTAGCATATTGACTCTCCCTTGTGGTAGCTAGCCAATCATCAAACACTAGTTGGTTTGTGTTCTAATGTTAAGACTAAAAGAGGAAAGCTAGATCTAAGATAATTCACTTGGTAGATATTGGATCTATTTTCCCACAGTAACAAATACTAAGCAATAACATGAGTGCATTTTGTGAGAAACAAAAATGTGCATGTTTTGTGGCTCGTAAAACATTCTTGCATTTTGTATCTTATAAAATATTAAAGATTGAGATGGAGAGGGAAAGAGGTAGAGGGGGAAGAGATAAATAGAGGAGGATAGAGAAATAAAGATATAGAGGGAGATAGAGATGGTGTGAGATAGATAAAGATAGGGAGGAAGAGAGATGGAGAGAGAGGATAGAGAAATAGAGATGGAGAGATAGAGATAAAGAGATAGATAGGGAGATACATAGAGAGATAGATAAGAAGAGAGTGAGAGAGATAAAAAGATAGAGGGATAGCATGAGATAGTGAGATAGAGAAGAGGCAGAGGGGGAGAGATATATAGAGATAGTATGATAGAGATAGAAATATATGTATAAGGAGAGGGATAGATAGAGAGATGGAGGGAGGTAAAGATATATAGAGGGAGAGGGAGAGAGAGATATGGAAGAGAGATAGAGTGAGGGAGATATAAAGATAGATTCAAAGAGGGAGAGGAATTGAGGGATAAGGAGATAGAGATAGAGAGAGAGTGAGATAGAGATAGATAGAAGAGAAATGTAGGGAGAGAGAAATGGAGTGAGGGAGGGAGAAAGGAAGGAGAGAGAGTGATAGATAAAAATGTAGAGACAGAGTGACAGAGATGTGTGTGACAAGGAGATGGATAGAAACATAAATAAATGGTGAGAGAGATAGAAGATGAAGGATCTAGTGAAAGATAAAGATAGGATAGATAGAGAGATAGAGGTGGAGAGTGTGAGATAGAGTCAAAAAGAGAGGGAGGGAAAGAGATAGATAAAGAGTGGGAGGGGGGAGAAACATAAATAATGGTGAGAGAGAGATAAGAGGAGAGGGAGGGAGAGAAATTGAGAAGTAGAGAGACAAATAAATAATGAGATATATATAAAGAGATAGGTACATATATAGAGATAGTCATACATACATACATACATACATACATATATATATTTTTATATCTCTCTTACCCTCTCCATATTTATCTCTTACAATCTCGTTCTCTATCTCAATATCAATCTCCCTATCTATTTTTATATCTCTATCTTTCCCTCTCTCTCATCTCTTTATATCTCTTTATCTCTCTACCTCTCTCTCTATCTCTCACTCTCACTCTATTTCTCTCTCTTACTCTATCTCTTTATATATATATATATATATAAAGATAGTGAGAGAGAGAAAAAGATAGAGGGAGAGGATGATATACAAAGATAAAGAAGAGAGGGGGAGAGATATATTGAGATGGTGAAAGATAGAAATATATGTACAAGGAGAGGGAGAGATAGATAATGATAGGGGACAAAGAGAGATGAAAGAGAGATAGAGTAAGGGAGATAGAGATTTAAGATAGAGTCAAAGAGGGCGATGGAGAGAGTGAGATAGAGAGAGATAGGAGAGAAATGGAGAGATGAGGGAGAGGGAAGAAGGATAAATAGATAGAGATAGAAATAGAGAGGGATAGATAGAGAGATAAATATAGAGAGTAAGAGAGAGAGGGAGAGTGTGCAAGGAGAGAGATAGAAATATAAATAAATGGTGAGAAAAATAGAAAGTGATGGAGGGAGATGGAGAGAAAGAGACATGGAGAATAAAGAAATATAAAGAGAGGAGATATAGAGAGATAGAGGGGGAGAGTGAAAGAGATATATAAAGAGTGGAAGAGAGAGAGAGATGGAGATAATGAGTGAGAGGGAGAGGATCATAAAAAAAATTGAGAGGGAGATAAGAGGAGAGGAGGGAGAAGGAGGATATAGAGACATAGACATATGATGGGAGAGAAGGAAGGGAGATAGAGTTGGAGGGAGAGAGATAAAGAGAGAGGGATGATAGAGATATATAGAAAGAGAGGGAGAGAGCAAATAAGTAGAGGGAGAGAGACAAATAAATAGTGAGAGAGAGAGATAAAGATATAGAGAGGGAGAGGGAGAGGGAGAGGGAGAGATAGAGAGATAGAGGGAGAGACAAATAGAGATAGTGAGACAAATATATATAAATAGATAGAGGGAGAGGGAGAGGGAGAGGGAGAGGGAGAAATAAATATAATGAGAGAGGGATATATATGTTGGAAGTTTGGGAAGATTATTGGAAGTATACTTGTCATTGATATGTTTGTTGGAAATATGAACATGAGTATATATAGTGTTGTCATTGATGTCAATATTGTGGCTTGATGTCAACATTGATGTCTACATTGATGTATAGCTAGTTTTTGAAGCATGATTGATTATGGTACTGGAAATTCATTCTATAGATGCAAGAGTTTTAATTTGATGTAGAATAGTTATGTTGAATATTTGGCTAAGTCTCAAAGTTTAGTTTTCAGTGTACAAAGTATGAAGTTTTAGGTCCGCATTGCTCTTCCTTGAAGAATTTTGGTTTGTGGTTCTAAGGTAACTTTGACATATGTTAGAGGACCTTAAATCCAAATTTTCATGTCTTGATTTCCTCTGGTGTAGAAGTTATGGTTGAGTGATAGCATACCTTTATAATTACTGCAATATATTATTTCACAAAATGAGTGGAAGCTATTCTCCTTTGATCAACAATTGTCAATGTAACATGTCGTTTCATATTGGAGAACATTATTGCTCGCTTTGGACTTCCTTCCACATTGGTTTCAGAAAATGGGACACAATTTAAGAATAATGACGTGAAGAAGTTCTTAGAAATGTTTAAAATTCAACATCATTTCTCAACACCTTACTACCCACAATCTAATGGAAAAGTTGAATCAACTAACAAAACCCTTAAGAAAATATTACAAAAAATAGTAAATGTAAGACCCCACCCCTTGTGGCCTTGTTGATCTTATTAGTCATCAATGGTTTATGTTCTATATTTTATGTTCTTCTGTGTTGGGAAATATACATTATTGATTATTGTTCTTGTACATCAATTTGATTATATTTTTGATTGTTAACTAACTAACTAGTGGTTGTGATTTCGTGTGATAGCCAGATGAGGTCTATTCCCTATCTACGTAAGTATGTAATGATTGAGAGGTTTTGTTATTGGTAATATCATTATGTATATTAATGGATTTCATCATGTTAGGTGATTTATATTATGAGTGTAAGTGAATATAACGGTAATTATTGATATTCAATATTTGGTTGTATTAGTATTCTTTATAGGTGAAATAGATTATTGATAAGTGGTAATATTTTGATATTAAATAACATGCTCAATTATTGCCTGACTCTAAAAGATATTATGCAAGTAGGTAGAGTTAAATTATATGTAGATTTAATTCCTTAGTTGATTATCATTAGAAGATTATTTTCCATATGCTATCTATTTCAAATACTATTAATTACGAGAAATATTGACACCTCCTTCTGGTTGAGTAAACAGGTTAAAATTGGCCATTATTAATGAAGGGGTCACATAGGTATTTCCCTTATATCATTCTTGGAAAATTATAGTATTGTCAAGGATATGTATTCAACCCTTTTGTAAGGGTCAAGTGCATGTGGGAGATGTTGCTTATTAGACCCTTGAGTCACCTCTTTAAATGTCATTATTTATTTTAGGTTTTATAATGTCTTTATGTGTTTTTAATTGTTTAAAAGGTGCCCTAGGTGGTAGGTCTATAGAGTAGAGGTCTTTTTATTCTATAAAACCACTTAAATGAAGTTTAAAATCCACTCTAATTTCCCACTTATTAAAAGTGACGAAAATGGGAGTTGGTTGGGTGATTGGGAAGTTTTGGGGAGTTAGTTTCCCTTCTCCCTTCTATATATTCCTTCTTTTTGAAAGGAGAAGGGGATCCCACTTTTGGCTTGGCTTTACTCTCTTGGCCTTGGATTCTCTCCTTTTGCTTTTGCTTTACTCTTTTTTTTTTATGCTTTCACATTTTGGGAGGACTCTTGGTGACGAATGGAGGAAAGAAGAGAGGATTTAGGAGGTCTTCTCCAATTGGGGAAGCAATTTTTGTGGTAGAAACTAAACCCTTTGTTGATCATTGTTTTGATCTATGAAAGAATGCTTTTGATGTTTTCTTATGGTTGCGAAAGTTACATGAAAATGGTTGTGAAACCTTTATGTATTTTATTGTGAATTATGTTTGAGTTTACTCTTGATATGAACACACACATTGACTATTTTGAACATGAGAACCCTTTATGTGTTTTAGGTAAAGAAATGATAAGGGTGTAAGAATGGTGGTAATGTGAGTTTTATGTGGTGCATTTTGTTGTGAACCCTTTTGTGTAAATTGATTTGTCAGAGTGTTATGTGATGCCTATCTTGGGGGTGGATTGAGTATCAATCCTATGGTTGGGAGGAGAATTTGTGAGCATATTGTTGCTTTTGTTGACCTCTTCTTTCAGGTTATACATTGAAAATAGGAATCAATGGGAAATCTATCAAATTCAGGATTCAAGAAACTTAGAGATGAATCTTGTGAAATAAAAAAAAATGGCCTAAGTTCCAAGGGTGGAGTTAGGGTAAATGTATTTGTTGCACAAGGGTTCAGTTCTTGTAATACTTCATCTAGATGTGTAAGTTTAAGGAAACATTAGGCATGCTTTAATCTCTAAATATAAGAAATTAATGTTGGGGAAATGTGAATTTGATAAGTGCAATCATAGAAGTCCTTTATGTTAATCTTTAAAGAAATGAAACAAGTGTGTTTTGGGTATCATTTCTCTAATTTGTTGTGGAATTAGAAAGGAAGAAATTAAATCCTTGATTGAGTTAAAATTATCAAATATCCCTTATAAGATGTGTTTGCACCTACAATTCTTGAATTCAAAAGAAATACCTAGTTCTTTCTTTTTTCATTGGTCCACCTTGTAACATAAATAGTTAGGAATCTATAATTAATCTTCAAAAAGTATATATGTATATATATATATACACCAACTATATATGTGTGTAAAATTAAGCTTTAATATATTTATTTATGAAAAAGAAATTACTTAAAACTTAATCAATATTATATATACTTATGTATGTACTATATTTATCATTATTATGAATAATATTAGAGTAATGTACTTACATTTATAATATATTTAAATATGTCTTAATACCTAATATATGATTTTTCATGTTGATGTCAGTCTGCCTTAAGGTAGTTTGTATCAAATCTATGATGGTTTGATCTCCTCTTAATCTGTATTAACTAGATCCCAACTTGCCAATCAAGAGAGTAAATTCAAATATATGTACATGGAATCTATTATTTCAATCTGTAATGAAAAAGTAAAATCCTGGATTGGAACAAGAGTGAATAGATATATCTTTGAGAGTTGATGACATTCTGGAATTCTGGGAAAAGCAATACTAAATGCTTTTCCCAAAATCAGTTTTAAAATAGTTATTAGTTAATAGAGATATTTCTTGTTTAGCTTTATGTAGTAAATTAATTGGAATTTTATGGGTTACACTAACTTAAAATAAAATAATAGTTGAAATTATCAAATTTGCTGCAATGTGTCTTCATAAGGTAAGGATATAAATTAAATATGAAATAATTATTCTCTGAAGAAAATATCAATATCACCATCTAACTATCTTTCTTGCTAAGAAAGGAGAAGAAGAGATATTAAAAGCAGCTTCAATTGGATAAGTTAGTTTTTAGTTAAGAAAATTAGTTTCTAATTAGAGATTGATTTTTGATTAGATCATCTAATAAGTAAAAAAGAAGGAAATAAAAATTGCATCTTTTTCATTTGTTTAATTAGAAAACTAATTTTATTTCTAAAATAAATTTAGAAAGTTGATGGATAAAGAATTAAAAATCAATTTTAATAGTAGTTTTCTTCCTTTATTTCAATTAACTTTAAAATATGAGTTTTTTGGTTTTTTTTTTTTAATTTATGGATTCACAGTTTTTTTTGGGTGATTTAGAAGAACTACAATTTAATTAAGATTTAAGAGAAATTAAATGAAAACAATTTAGAGGAAAGAGAAAATAAGATTCTTTATTTAATAATATTTTTTTGGGTTGCAATAATTTTAAAAAGGAAACTATTTCTCAAATTAAGTTTGATTAGTTTTCTAAGTGTTTTAATTAATTGTTTTTTCTTTTCTAGGTTGATTTAAATATTTGGGTAATATCAATGATTAAATATTGTTATCCTTAGTTGAGATGGTAATTAAAGTTAAGATGCCATAGTATTAGATATTTGAGTTTTGTTCTATCATTTATGTAGTCAAGATAATCATCATTTTGTTGAGGGTTACCCATGCCAATGGACTATTCTTGGGGAGTGTCCTTGTCCATCTTGTTTACTAAATGTTGTTGTCCGAATATTTACCCTATATCATCATTATAGTCTTTCCAATCAATGTTAGTTAAATTGTCTTAGTTAATATGGTTACTTAGTGATAGATGATTGTCATATTTCTCTCCTAACTTGAGAAGTCAATGTATAATTTAAATGTTGAAGATTTTAGAATGCTTCAGTAGTTATCCATAGTTGTTAAGTAATTTAACCCTAGGATTAAAATAATCTTTAGAGGTCCAACTAGATTTTTGGACACAAGTTTTTATTATCACTTTTCTAAGAAAATTTGCAATCGTGTCTATTTCCCCATGTTAGGTCGAATACCTTGTCTACTGATGATATTATTGTTATGATTTCCAATCACAATAACATCATTGTCATTGAAGGATATAGGCCAAGGAAATGGTATTGATATTAGGTTTTTGAGTAATGTCGTTACTAAGTGGTTGTGTCCAATAATCTAATAGTTGAGTAGTTTTGGGTTCTAGAATAATATCATAAGTGGAATAAGTAAATGGTAAATGACAAGCTATAAATTGGTAGGATTGTTATCTATGATGGTAAATATATACTTATGATTCCAAGGATAATAGTGTTAATTTTGCTAGAAGTAAAACAGGAATTCAGAATGTTAGAAAACATGGATATAACTAGTGGTAATATTAAGTGTGAAATTAGTAATACTATCTTTAGTAATTCAAATATTAAGTATAAATATTTTGAGTGTTATAATTATTAGCATGGTTTCTTAATGGGGGTAGTAACTTAAATTTGAGTATTAAAGATAATAATATTTTAATCATGTTAGAGTCAATACCAATAATATAGGAAATGTAAATACAAAAAGGAATGGAAATGAATAAAGATAATCATAATTAATAATATGTATGCCATTGGAATCAATGTTATTGTGGATATTTTATATTATCCTTTTCATTGTATGTTCCATGTTAAGTACAACATGGATAATTATTAGCGTTTATGCATATTTGTTCAAAAAAAAACTGTAGTTGTAAGATCGAATTTTGTCTCCACTAGGGTTTAGGACCTACGGAAAAAAATCTTCTATACTTCACATTCAAGGATGACCCTAGAGATCTCACCCCAAGAGTGGAATAGAGGTAAGAGATCTGACAATAGGGTATCCTAGGATATGATTTCATATTACAAGAGGGGTTCACCACCAAGTTAAGGCTTGGAAAAGATAATGACATGCAAGATGAAATGTGAAACCTAGTTTGATGCAATGCTTCACTAAATGACTTGGAAATGCAAACAAAGAAAAAAAAATTGTACAACAAAAAGTGTGCACTTGGAAAATTGTTGGAGATGGAATGGAGCTCTGAAATCTTGAAAAACCTGATTTTCTGGTCTAGTGGGACTCATTCACCATTCTGGGCGAATCAGTCCCAGATCTAGGTCTCTACATAGGATCAAGTTTCAACCAAATGGGTATCCAAATCTGCAAAGATCTCTGAAAAACTCCTAGAGTGGGACTCATTCGCCACTTGTGGTGAATGAGTCTAGTTTGGATTGTTTGGAAATTCAAACTCTGAATCTACTCTTCTCAGCCTACTCAATCTGTTCCTCCAGGTTTCCGGATCTGAAACTCTAATTTTGGGGTTGTAAATGACCTTTTAGTGAATATTTTAGCCTTTCCAATGGGGAGACAACTCCAACAATCTCGTAACCTAATCTTCAATGATTTTCAAGTCTTTAGAGTACCTAAATTTGCAATCAAACAAAGAGAGAGAGAGAGAGAGTGTCGATTGTTAGGGAATAGGGGTTTGCCTTGGTCAAACCCCTTTTAGGTAATTAAACCAAATGATGAAATAAGATAATGAGGCATGAACATGAAATAATACAAATAGAACCTTGCCATGATGATGGATCTTAAATTGTTGCAACAATTGATGAATAATTGTACCCTTGAATTCTCTTGAATGCTCTTGAAGACACTTGAATGTTCTTGTGAACTCAATTTGCTATTAGGAATTCTCTCACAAAAGTATTAGGTGAAAACGAGTGAAATAACCTTGTATTTATACTTAATTATGCAAGAATTCCCGAAATTACAACACTACAAGCCGACATCGGATCTAGGAGAATAAAATCCTACTAGAAATTTGAATTAAATTTGAATTTTGGTCACATGGGACTCATTCACCCAAGATGGTGAATGAGTCCCATTTGGCATAATTTATGGGACCAAAAATGAAAAGTGCTTAGAAAGGTGTAAAAATAGGTTCAGGACTAAAAAATCTAGGTGGGACACATTCGCACAAGGTGGAAAATGAGTCCCAAATCCATAAATCTAGGCCACACAAGCAAAAAACACCTAAATTATGATTGGTGTCAGGATTATCCTCAGAAAGATGTAATAAATGAGGCTTGTGGATTGAAAATAGGGCCAATTAAAGCATAAGAAAGCAAAATCATTAATGAAAATCCTAGAGAAGTGTGAAAGTGTGTTACAACACTTTAAAAAACTTTGAAATACTTGGCAAAATTAAGGTTGATTATGATTAAAATTATGTTTATTATGCTTGGTTAATTGATAAAACCCTAGAAAAGTGTGAAAGTGTGTTATGACACTAGACAAAACTTTTGCAAGGCACCATTAAAATCCATTAGTTCACAAGGGCCCAAGACCTAATGTGAATGTGTCATCCACATTACAAAACTAAATCAAGAAAAATTAAGCCAAAATCCACAAGGAGGGCCCAAAAAAGTGTGAAAATGTAAAGAGACCCATTTTTCTACACTATATTTAGCCACCACTTTAGTGAGAGGATGAACACGCTTCAAACTCACACTAAAGTAGACATTCAAGAGGGGTCCAATCATACCAATGTGGATGGTCTAGGATAACAAAGATCGAGGAGGAGGTCAAGCCCCCAGGATCCAAGATCCTATGTCAAGACAACAAAATCACAAAAAGGACATGCACAAGGTATATAATATGCAACAAAACAAGATACATGATCATGCAATGTTAATGACTAGAATAAAGAAGAACAAAAATAAGCAAAAATAAAAAGAGGTGGATCAAGCTTTGACCATTTTTCCAACATGATGTGGATCAGATCTAGGTTGTTTTTCTGAAAATGCATATTCACTCTTGTAAACAAATATTTTAGCACCTGAGGTCTTTCTAGCCCTTTTAGGGTTTTTCACCTAAAAGGGGAAAGATGGGCCAAAATGGGCAATGTCTACATTCAAGATTAATGTAATATGGATGAATTGTGTCTAAATAATCTGATCTAAATGCCGAAAACTTATGAAAGATATTAATTATTAATGCAAAACTATTGAAAGGGAAGTTGTTTGAAAACACATTGTGAAATGCAAAAACACCTAAAAATGAAGGTAAATGATAACATAAATGAATGAAACTAAATGTGTGGACCTGAGAACTTGCTGGAGACTAGAAATGACTTCTAAAATGTTGAACTGATGCTAAAAATTTGGCCTACTAGGACTCATTCTCCATTCTAGGCAAATTAGTCCCAGATCTAGGAAACTATTCCAGAGCCCATTTTGGACAAATAGGTATCCAAAACTGTAGAAAATATTTTTCAGGCCTAGTAGTGAGACTCATTCACCACTAATGGTGAATTAGTCCACTTTTGAATTTCTAAAAATTCAAAAGTGGAAACTGAAGCCCTTGATTTGCACTTCAGTTCTTGACAAGTATTCACCTCTGAAAGTTTGATTTATGACACTAAAAGTGACTTTTATTGGATATTTTGACTTTTTCAACAAGGAGAGCTCTTCAAAAACTTTTCAACTTTATCTTTAATGAATTCCAAGCCTTAAAGATACCTAAATCTACAAACATACAAGGAGAGAAGGAGAAAATATTGATTGTTAGGGCATGGGGGTTTTCCTTGGTCAAACCCCTTTGTAGGTAATTAAACCAAAATGAAGAGATAATGAAATGAAGCATGCAATAATAGATTTAATACCTTTCCATGATGTTTTATCTTGGATTTCTATAACAAAAGATGAAGATTTTGCCCTTGAATATTTGAAAAATGATCTTGAATGACTTGAAATGTTAAAACCCTAGCTTGCTTGACTTGAAGTGGAAGAAAAATCATGAATGATTTATTATGAATTAGGGTTTAGAGGCTTGTATTTATAGGAAATCCACCTTATTTTCCCATTAATTTGATCCCTAAGGCCAACATGGAGAAAAATTAAACCTATAACCTAACTTTTCTTGATAAAACCCTAAAAATGGCTCAAATGGGACTCATTCGCCATTAAGGGTGAATGGGTCCCACTTGGATGGGACTGATTTTCCCCTAATGATGAATGGGTACCATACGGTCCATTCTACTAGTTGGATGCCAAGAAGTATGGAAATCAGGTTTATATGATGACTTTGTCAGTTGTTTGATCAAATTATGCCTCGGGATGCACCATATGGGGCTATAGGGGCCTGTAAATGATTATATAATGGTTAATTAGGGCTTGGGACACAAAATTTAATGTGAATTCTAATTAAATGCACTTTACAACACCAAAATGTAGTCCACTTAGCCTAGAAAGGCACAACATCCAATGTGAATGTGTTAAACACATTACAACACTAGATTAAATTAAGGTTTAAGTTACAATCCTTCTAGATTAATGTGAGAATGCCATTAAATAAATTTTATAAGGTGGAGAAGTAGGTTTTTTAGACTTAGATGCTTAATAAGAGTCTAGAAAAGTATGAAAGTGATTTACAACACTTCACAAAACCTTTACAAGACATTGTTTAATGCATTTGAAAGGTTCCAAGACCTAATTTGGATGTGTAAAACACCTCACAAAATTAAATCAAGGCCTCATTAAGTCCAATTTGTTGTTAATTAATCCCAAATCAAGCAAGCAAAAAGGGATTTTTTTTCATGTCCACAGTTAGCCCCCACTTTAGTGAGAGGATGAACTTGCTTCAAACTCAAACTAAAGTATAAATTCAAGAAGGGTCCAATTTGTACCAATGCGGATGGTCTAAGATGACAAAGATTGAGGAGGTGAACAAGCCCCCAAGATCCAAGATCCCAATTCAAGCCAATGTAAGAAAAAAACAACATGGACATGGGTGAATGATCTGCAACAAAACATGATACACAATCATGCAATGGTAAGAACTAGAAGGAAGAGAAAATTGAAAATGAAAAGGTGGATCAAGATTCAACCATTTGTCTAACATGTTGTGGATCAGATCTAGGTTGTTCGTCCAAAAGTGTATACTCACTCTGGGGTGATGGAACTCATGGTTGTTTGCTAGGTGAGAAAGCCGAAAAGGTGAGAAACATAGACTCATGGTTGGTATGTACTCACAAACACGCAGGTGGCTATGGGGAAAAGTCATGCCTTGGAATGGGCTTCCCACTCAACCATACCAAAGTTATACCTCCTGATAAATTTAATAAGGTGCCACAAAGGAAATTATTTTCGAGCTCTATGAGGTAAGCAAAACTTCATATGCTTGACACTCATAGACATTGTAAGTGCAAGATAGTGTAAGGAATGTTCAAAGGGATTTTTCTTAGTTCGTGCAAGGTCTCATCTTAGGGAACATCATGCCTAATGTCTCCAAGAGAGGATAAGTTTATATGGTCTCATCTTGTTTCCAAGAGAGTACAAGTGTAATGTCTCATCATGGGAAACATTATACCTAATGTTTCCAAGAGAGAAATCGCAAGAAAAAGAAAATTGCACAATGAAATGTGAGTGTCAATGTATGCCCCCACTTTAAAGCGGTTGCTAACACCATTGTTGTGAACAATTGCTTTAAAGTAGAAGAGGAAAACATGAGAGCTTACATGGAAAGCCCTATGCCAAGTCATATGTTTCCAATAAGCTATGCCATGAAAAGGGTAGTATGTCACATGTGAGACAACTTAAGGCATGTCATCCACATCCCAAGCTTGCTCTTATATGTTCATGAAAGGTTAACGACTAGCCAAAAGAAGACCATGACAAGTGACATACGAGGACAAGGCTTTTGAACCCCTTGCCCCCACTTAGTGCAAGACAAGGGTGAGCCGAAATAATTGATAATAAGCATGCTAGAGTGAAATCGGTATCAATTATAGGAATTAGGTTCCCCCACATAAGGAAGAACACCAAACTCCTTAAGATGTTGGATTTTTCTACTCAAAGCGTTACATTCATTAGTAGAATGACCATGAACTCTATGATATGCGCAAAATGAAGTCTTGTAATAAAATTTCTTTTGAGTTCTTGGAGGAAGGGTTATCAAGTGATCTTGGAGGAGTCTCGACAAGATATCCTCTTGATCAATTGTAGATGTTCCTATATTATGCAGCAAAGATAACACTTGCTTAGATGTACAAGATGTCATATCTATAGAAGAATCTGTAGATTGCAAGATTTTGTTCACTCCTATATAGGAGGGTGTAAAATCTAACAAATTCCAATCATTAGTATTTTTCAAGATGACATTGACATTAAGCGAAGGTGTATTCATTTGTTTGATTGCATGCAGAGGAGAGTGATCAAGACTACTAGTGTCAATGAGGTCAAGATGTAGGACTGTTAAGGTTGGTTTAGTATAATGTTGTGTGAGAGTGTTGATGTTGAGTGAAGGTTTGGTGATCTCTATCAAAGGACAATAAACAAGACCATAAGTTGTTTGTTGTGTGATAGGATCTATAGGATTGTGGATACCTTGTTTGTTAGCACCACATCCTTTTCCATTGTATCCAAGTTGTTTCATAAGTTCATAACCTCGTCCATAAATATTTTTCATTGCTTTTGGATCGAGTAGTTGTTCATGATTAAGTTCTTCAAAGTTTGTTGTGTAATTTGTTTCTTCTTCTAAAGTGGTTAAGGTGGATGCTTTCGAAGGATCGTCTGAGTTTTGTGTTGACATGATTGCTTTTTTGTTGCCTTTGTTAGAGTCTTTTGTTGTGATTTTGTATTCTCCCATGAGTGTTGGTGTGAAATCTAAGGAACCCCAATCATTGTCTAAGAGCTTTGTGATTTGTTCAATATGTTGTTTGTCTTTTGTTGCACAAGTTCCACTTGTGTGGTTGGTGATAATGTGTTTAAACTATTCGCTTTGTTTTTCTCAATGTTCAAACAACTATTGGGATCAGGGTCAACTTCAAGTATGTGCACTTTGTTGTTGTGAATGTATTTCATTTTTCAATGAAGGTTGGAAGGCACGCCATTCATTTCATGAATCTGCAGCCTGCCTAGAAAGAGATTATATGAAATTTCATAAGGCATAGCATGGATTAGTGTCTGTAATGTGGCCTTTCCAACTGTAATAGGCAAAGTGATCACACTGAGCGGTTGTTTTGCTACATTGTCAAAGCCTTTAATAGATAAAGAATAAAGTTGATTTTTTTATTTATCCACTCTAAGCTTGTCTAGAAGGTTTACACTACACACGTTAAGAGCGGAGCCATTGTCAACAAGTGTTCGCTTTATCCTTATCATATTATATTGAGAAATGATCATGAAAACTTCATTTTGTTTTTGCACTTCCAAAGAGGGGAGTTTTCTTTGGTGGAAAACAATGTCAGCGTTCAATCCTTGAATTATGGTTGCTATATCATTTGGTTGTGCATTAGAAGGGATAATAATTTATTGTAAGGCTGTTTGAAGCATAGTGTGAGAGGTAGGTGAATTCTGAAGTAAATCCCATAGGGATATATTTTGCAGGAGTGCTCTTAAGTTGCTCATCAAGATCATATTCCCGTAATCGAGGAGCACTAGGCAATATACAATTAGGAAAAGGTAAAGAGGTCAGGCTTGGTTGTTGTGGTTACAGATTGTTTTGAGTGTTGTATGTATAAGCAATGGTATTAGGACTCGATGCTACAACACATTATTTTGAGGTGGGTAAAGAACAAGTTTAGGTTTATTTTGAGTTAAAGGTTTGTGTGAAGGTGCATAAAGAATGAATTCAGGTTGGTTTTGAGTTTTTTGTTTGTATGAAGGTGGGTAGAGAATTAGAGGGTTCTTAGGATGTCCCATGGGGTATGTGTTGTGTGGTCTCACAACACGCCCCATTTTTTCCCTTGGAAAAATGTGGACCCCCCACCCTTTTTTTTTCCTTATGTTCCCTTTCGCTTTTGTTTTCTTTGGCGTCATTCTGCAGTTTGGTTGGTTGCTTGTCTCATTTTCAATTTCACTTGGTAATTATTTTATCCCTTTTTCTTTCCCAGATTTAGTGTTTCAGTCTTTTCATAAAAGTTTAATATATTACCAGAAACCAGAATCCTGAAGTCCTACATTTGCATCAAGCGAATTGTATCTTCACTTTGTCCTAGCTTTGCTCGGTAATTCATCAATTGGAGTTGTCAATCCCAATAATATCTTTTTTATCAGAGTCTAGTATTTTAATTTTATTTCCTATTCTTTTCCTTATTCAAAAATTAGAAATTGAAGAGTATGTTTTGAAATTTGTTAATCTCTCTTGAACTCAATTCCTAGTCTTTTGTTTTGTTTTGGTTTTCTCTTTCTGAAGCTTGGAGGTAAATTCTCGGCTCTCATTGTTTCTTCTTAAAGTCGATACCAGAAATTCGTAATCCTGGTGATCACAAATTCATCACTTTTATTTAATGACCTATACCTCACAAAGAACTAGTGTGGCACTTGATTTCCATGTATGATCATCACACCGTCTTTCTCCTCTAGTAGTGAGCTCGTGCAGAAATCTAGGTGTTTGTGATTTGAACCCTAATCTATAATGATTGCACCTTTATTCAAGGAATTAATGTGATATAATAGGTGATTAATGAAGGTGGAGAATTACCTATGTACTTGGAACCACCTGAAGCATGTAGTTTCTTTTGTAACACTCCACTTCGCATCATACTGCAAATTTGCAAAGGACATTGAAAGAATGAAATAATATTGGTGCGCAAGGAGAGGTAAATTTTGAGAAACTGAGAACAAAACTACCAAGGGTTTTGAAGTTACATTCTGAAATATTATCATCGTCAACCCGAAGTAGGTAGATTTTGGATTACTGGCATTCTGTTAGTCATTTTCATACATGAAAATCTCGAAAGATCATATTTCCCTTTAGAAATTGAAATGTTGATTATTCTTTGATTTTGAATTTAACCAAAAGATGAACTAAAATTTTTATAAATTGAAAAATTTGGTTAAATTTAACCCTAACTCACACACAAGACACACATTTTGAAAAATGAAGAACACGCCAGAGAAAATGAGTACTTTTGACGCAAGGGAAAAAGATGAATTCAAATACTGCAATTCGCAAGTCATACCAATCAATATTGTAGTTACAAATATGTTCATATGGGTTGGTCTTCTGATATTAAAATTTGCACACGAGCACTACAAGAAAATGCCTCTCAATGTACCAAAAATGTTGTGGCAAATGGATTACTTTTGGCAGGAGGGTTTCTGCCAGTAATGGAGGCCTCTGAATTGGTTATGCAATGTATGAATTACTACATCCCAACCAAAAGAGTCATTGAGAAGAAGGAAGAACTTATGCAGACCTCTCACAGAAAGGAATTATATACACATTTGGGCTCCCTATTTACACATAAATGTATAATGTTGATATGAAAGAAAAATTTGAAAACGTATCAAAATGTTGAAGCCCACAATAGAGAAATTATGAGTACCTAATGGTGCCAAGAACCAATTACACCACAAACCAAAGCAATTCAAAGGTCTATTTTCAACCAAGAAATTCAGTATATTATAACTCTATTGAGCAGGATAGCTGGTTTAAGAGATGCAAGTAAATTTGAACCCTGGATGTTTATAATAATATCCAACTTGATGGAAAATCCCACGCAAATTCATTGGGGAAAGTTTATAAGTGACAGATTATATGAAAAAATAATGAAATTTCCCAAAACTAGGTGCTTTTATATGTCTTCATATGTGATTTACTCTTGTACCATGAGAGCTAGCAAGAAAGGGTTGAAATAGATTGGTACTCTAGGCACGAAGGTAGGAAATAGTTTGATATATGCTCATTTACGCCAAATCACCATACATGGATATAAAGAGAATTGCATGAGAGTCAATGATCTTTTCTCCATGAAGTTGGTCAGAATGATGGAAGGTGATAAAGCCAAAAGATTGTCCCTAGAGGCTCAAAGTTTCATTCGACCAATGGGAGGATGGTACATTCAGTTCCCCACTTACTCCTACATTAGGATGGAAGGATTTGATGGAAATCCATTGATGTTTCCTAGGTACCCAACAGAAAAAGAAAAAAATAATGATTAGAATTGGTGAGATAGTTGAAACTGTCTCAGGCTCTTTATAGTCATGCTCGCAAGAAGGCCTCTTTCAAATTCCTAATTGTGATAGGAAATTATAAGTGTAATACAATCAAAGTGGTTGACTTGTGTGAAGAAGAATTGAGAACATATAATTTTGAGGATTCCCCACTTTAGAGAATATATTATGACGTTGAGGGAAATATTTCCAAGAATATAGCTAGTTATTGTGCTCATTTCCAACACTTAGAAGATTATTGGCTTAATTGTGAAGATGGGCATAGAGTAAGAATAAAAAAATATCAAAGATTGTCTCTAAAATCTGCCTGGATTCTTATGCTTCATGAAATTCCAAATCAATTAGAAGAGGATGATGGACAAGTGTTGAATAAAGCCTATAACGAAGACAAAGTATATGATGAACCCATCCCAGACCTAGATTATGAAGGTGAAGAAATTACATCGATTGATGAGTTCTCTACACTAGTTATGTTATACACTCAACATTGGATTAATAATTTTTGCAAAGCTTTGAGAGAAAGACAAATCGAACCCACATTATCATAAGACAAAAGGAGAAAACAAAGAGATGAAACAACATTTGAGAGTGGGGAACCTACTAGAAAGAAAAGGAAAACTAGTAAGGCAGCTCCTGGTATAAGAATTAAAGAAAAAACCCTTGAAATTTCAAAACAAGAAATTCCGGTAAAGCCATCTAATAAACTGTAGAAAGATGCAGAAACAAGTAAAGATAAATAAAAAGTAAGACCCAAAGATGCATCTTCCTTTACAGTGAAACCAAGAACTAAATTGGTTATTGAAGAAGAAGCGGGAGTAACAAAAAATGTTGGCACACAAACTAGGTTTGCATCTCAAAGGGCTGCAACACTATTTACTTATCCTCCTTATGTTAACATGGCTAGTATGAAACAAGCACTAGGAGGAACTCTTGTGGTTCTTGATGAAATTTTTGAGGAGGATGAAGCCATAATCAAAGAACAAATGGATAAATGAAAGGCCATGTTGAAGCTGAAATTAAAATCGAAAAGGAAGAAGCTACACATTTTTCAGGTGATGGAATTGAAAATGAGGAAAACCCTGATGTAGCAGAGAATAAAGAAAGTAACGTCTAGAGAGATGATGTTAAGCATCTAGGTAAATAGGAAAATATAAGTCTTCAAATAGAGGAGACAATGCAAAACCCTAGTTATCTCAAATCTATGTCATAAATTATTGAGGAAATTCCCATTTCATAGGACATGACAGATAAAATTGAAGAAGTAAGAGAAGTTCCTAAATCAAGTGGAAACTAGGAATAAATAAATGTTATAGAGGTAGAACAAAGTAACGATGCACCTGATTGGTTGATCAGGGAATTTGCTTCCCCAATGGAAGTAGAAGTATTTCCTTTGAATCTTAACAGTTTTATACAGGAAGTAGATACTCCTAAGCCTAGGTGCAAAGCAAAAGCAAAACATGTCATGCAAAGAAATGCAGATGGTGACAAAACAATCTATATAGCTATTCCAACAGCTGAAAAATATAGACATGAAATAATGCCTAAGGAGTATAAGATAACGAGTATTAATCTTGGACACTCATCTTGGAGGAAAGAGTTAGAAGAAATAAAAGTGAATTTGGATGCTACTGTTGCCAGAGTGCAGGAATATAAAAAGAAGAAAAGAATATTGAAAGAACGGGTTGCTACCTTGGAGCATTTTATAAAGTCACTAACCCTATCTGGTCAAGCATAAGCTGAATTTCCCCAACATCTAGTATTAATGTCACAAGAATAGGTGGATGTGATCGCAACAGTTTGCCAAAAAATGAATATATTTGAAGAATGGATTGAGTATTGGGTAAAGAAGGGGGAAGAATTCACTATAGATGCAATAGGGAATTATTAGGGAGCATACCACCGGTTAGAGAAATCTAAAAGATTTGAAAGTGAATGTGAATTTTTCCAAGAGCAAGTTATTGAAGAAAGGCAAAATATCAAAACTCTCATGCAAGTAGATATCCAATAATTAATAATGTAGACATCCAAATTTGACCACTCTCATATGGTTAAATCCATCTCCTTTATTCATCTATTTCATCAATATTAATTAAATAATTTATTTAATTAATATTTCCCCTTTTCCTAAGGTTCCTAAAGTATTTGATTTAATAATTGAAAACTTTACCTTTCATCCCCTTCCCCTCTAAATTAAATAAATATATCAATTTATTTAATTTAGTCATTTAGCCTTTTGAATTTAAATCAATTTTAAATTCCCTCTTTTCTCTCTCCTTGTCACATCCTCCATGATCCTCTTCTAATCTGGAATAGCTTAATTAATCCATGATTAGGATGTGCACACCTTTAATTAGGATTAATGTCACATCCTCCATATTTGGCCACTTGTCTTTAATCCTTCATTAATCTTCTTAATTACCTGTTTGCACAACCTTAATCTAATCCTCTTTCCATTTCTAGTATGTCCTCTAAGTCAACCTTTCATAGGTACTTTCTTTATTTAGCCTTGACCTCTTCCCCATGTGAATTAAAAATTCACATTTTATTCATTTAATGCTCCCCTCTTCCCCATGAAGTCTGTTGGGAAATTCTAGAACCTCTCATGTGTCACATCACTCACATGGGACAAGGAATTCCTTTATGAGGACCCTGTCTTATCCTTAAGGTACTTCCAATCATGTGAATTTAAAATTCACATTTATTATCCCAACAACTTCTCTCTTCCCCATGATGATTAGTGAGGAATTCAAAAATTCTTCACTAGTCACCATCCTTCCCACTTGGGGACAAGAAGTTCCTTTTTGAGGAAATATTCTCCTAATTCCAAGGTACTTGCAAGTACCCCCACCTCACATGTCCTTTTTTCCATCTCATTTCTACATGGTAAGATGTGAGGGCTTGTGAGTCCTCAACTCACTACAGCCCTCCATCTTGTCCATATTGGTTAAATCCTAGCTATCCATTTTTCTAGAGACTTTTCCCCTAAAATAGAGGATTTGGTCTCATTTTCTCATAACATGAATCCATAATTCAAGCTTTATCCCTCTCAAGCTCAAGCATTCAAACACTCAACTACTCTTGCATCCACCATTATTGCACTCTTCAAGCTCATCTTGCATGCATTTTGATCATCTTATCACATACCCACATCCATTATTGCATTCTCTATCCAATCTAGATCATTTTGCATATCATTTTAGCTTATTTTCCATCAAGGAGCACACATCAAATCTACATCAAAGGGCCAAAAAAAGGATCAACTTGAGCAAAGTATAATCTTTCCTTTATCTTTCTTTTGTTCAAGTTAAACTAGACTTATCTCGAAGTGTTGCTTTGTGTTGTTTCTCCTTGTTGCATTTCTATGTTTTTACATCATTTAGAGTAAGAAATCATGTTGCACACATTTTGTGTTATTTTGGGAGGTATCCTTCCTCATCAATAACACTTTCATCATCATCATCGATATGTATCCTTCTCTATCCTCATGTTGTTTCAGGATATACCATTCCCTCATCGACAACACTTCATCCATCATCAACCCATTTTGGCTTGTAACTTGACTGGGGCAACATCACCTTTGTCCTTAAATCCATTTGTACTTCCCAATATCCTATCACTTATCATCCTCTCTTATCCATCACTTTGCATCATCTTCCTCATCTACTCTCACATCCCCTCATCCATTTCGAGAGCATGCCCATGTTCTCTTGAACCCACATTTCCTCTCGAGGGGGAATACCATACTAATTTTCCTCCACTCCTCTGTCATAGTCATTTTCTTGCAAAACCGAGGCATCCCCCTTCATTTCCCACCATTTGGGCAGCTCACACAACTTCTCCCATGCTGGGGCATATTTTTATAGTCACTTCCTCTATAGAGTCATCTGCATTTTATTTTTCTTTGAAACACTATTATTCTAACAATATTTTGAAGAGGGGAAAAATGTAGACATTCAAATATGACCACTCTCATATGGTCAAATTTGTCTCTTTTATTCGTCTATTTCGTATTCCTCATCTATGTTAATTAAGTTATTTATTTAATTAATATTTCCCCTTTTCCTAAGGTTCCTAAAGTACTTAATTTAATAATTAAATACTTTACCTTTCACCCCTTCCTCTCTAAATTAAATAAATATATCAATTTATTTAATTTAGTCATTTATCCTTTTCAATCTAAATCAATTTTAAAATTCCCCCTTTTCTCTCTCCTTGTCACATCCTCCATAATCCTCTTATAATCTAGATTAGTTTAATTAATCCATGATTAAGATGTGCACACCTTTAGTTAGGATCAATGCCACATCCTCCATGTTTTGCCACTTGCTTCTAATCCTTCATTATTCTTCTTAATCACCTATTTGCACAACCTTAATCTAATCTTCATGCCATATTTGGTATCCCTGCAATTCAACCTATCATACACACTTTCTTTATTTAGCCTTAACCTTTTCCCAATGTGAATTAAAAATTCACATTTATTCCTCCAATGCTTTCCTCTTCCCCATCAAGGTTGTTGGAAAAATCTAGAATCCTCTCATAAGTCACATCACTCACATGGGACAAAGACCTCGTTTATGAGGACCTCGTCTTATCCCAAGGTACTTCCAATCATGTAAATTTAAAATTCACATTTATTCTCCCAACAACTTTTCTCTTTCCCATGATGATTAGTGAGGAATTCTAAAATTCTTCACTTGTCACCATCCTTCCCACTTGGGGACAAGAAGTTCCTTTTTGAGGAAATCTTCCCCTAATCCCAAGGTACTTGCAAGTACCTCCACCTCACATGTACTCTATCCACATCACATGCCATTTTTTTCATCTCATTTCCACATGGCAAGATGTGAGGGCTTGTAATTCCTCAACTCACCACAGCCCTTCATCTTTCCCATGTTGGCGAAATCCTGGCCATTGGATTTTCTAGAGACTCTTCCCCTAAAATAGAGAATTTGGTCTCATTTTCAAACATAACATGCATTTCAAAATTCAAGATCTAGCACTCTCAAGCTCAAGCACTTGCATTCTCATCCTCCATTATTGCACTCTTCAAGCTCATATTGCATGCATTTTGTTCATCTTACCACATACCCACATCCATTATTGTATTCTCCATCCAATCTAGATCATTTTTCATATCATTTTAGCTTATTTTCCATCAAGGAGCACACATCAAATCTACATCAAAGGGCCAACCAAAGGATCAACTTGAGCAAGGTATAATCTTTCCTTTATCTTTCTTTTGTTCAAGTTAAACTAGGCTTATCTTGAGGTGGTGTTTTGTGTGTTTCTCCTTGTTGCATTTCTATGTTTTTGCATCATATAGGGTAGGAAATCACACTGCACACAAATACAGGGAAATGAAATCTTAGAACAAGAACTTCCATTTCCAGAAAATGGAAGAAACAATTTAAATGGGAAGGTGACATGCTAATGCAATGCATTGAAGGATTTGGAAAGGTCACCATAGAATGTAGAAAATTGATTGATGAAGATTGAGAGTTTATTGAAATGCTAGCATGTCAAGGTTGTGATCCCCAGACATTAGGACAGGAGGGTAAAGAAGCTAAATCCTTCAAGGAATAGATTGAAAGAATAAAAAAAGATCATATTCAGCTATTAATATGGGAGGTCATTGATGAAATTATACAGTGCAGGAACACTATAGCTAAATATGAAGTAGATAAAATGTAGAGGAATGATATTATACTCTAGGTATCTGAACAATACACTAGGCTCAAACTCACTTGGAAGGAAGTACAAGGGATTTTTAAGGAACATATGTATCAAATATTGAATGCTTTCTGAGAGTACTAGTTGAAGAAAGGCGAAGAAAAGATCCCAGAGCCTGAGCTTGAGTGATGAGACGAAGAACCAAATACTGGACACCAGAGGTGTGGCAGAGGTTTTTTTTTTTTGTTTGCAATTTTGAGGTTGCAAGTTGATCCTGGTCCTAGTAGATATTCCCCATTCTAGCATTTTGAAAGAAGTTGATAGCCTTGATATATACGAAGTATTGTGTGCTGGAGTATGAAGTAAAAAGTGTTGTTGATGAAGTCAAAGCTTTGACTTTATCTAGAATATTCTGATGACACTTGGCATATGCCACGTGTTGCATTTTAATTTGTTATTTCCAATTCTTTGGATGGACTTTAAGTTGAACTCTTGGGGCCTTGTTCTTATAAAAGGCCATTTCCTGCTTTATTTTTATTTTAAGTTTAGAATTTGTGGATGTCAGAAGAGCATAAAATTTTTTCAAGTTATGTTCTTTTTTCCTGTTTTCTGAATCATTCTGGCATAAAAATTTGTATGCACATAGGCATTGATTAATATCAGAGCCAATTGGATAGCTACCTATCTCATGAATCTTTTGTAGTCGGTTTTGTTAGTTCAGCTGAACAAGAATATATGTTGCGTCGTCTAAGGTTGCATACAGAACCTACTCGGTCTCCAAACTAAAACCCCCTCTCTTTAAAAGCTCACACCATTTTATATGTAGCTATGAAGCAATCTGGTGAAGTATAAAGCAGTTTTCTCTATTTTTGTTGATTCTTTGGGGCATGCATGGAGAATAACCCGGATAAAATTTTAATTTTTGGTATTTTTAAGCTTTATTCTAGAGTAGATGTTTAAATTATTGAAAATGTTCCAAAAATTAAATGAATGGATGAAATTTTATTGAAAATATTTCATTTTCTATGAAATTTTTGAATGCTTAATGCTAAATCTACTTAAGTGATAGCAAAGAATTGTTGATATTCATGAAATATTGTCTCAAATATTTTGATTTCATGATGTTATTTTATCAATGAAGTGAAAATTTTGTGTGAAATGATTATGATTTTTAACAAAACTAGAAATAACTGTAGTCCCTTTAAGATTAACAACAATATCACATCATACCCAAGAGCGAACCTAGTGCAATCATGACTTGGTTATTGGAGACTTGGGATTGAACTGAAGCCAATATTTTCCTATTAAAGCAGAATCCCCTTTCAGATTGTCTTTGTTCCATATCTTTCAAGAAGGATAGGCACCTTGTGAAATGAATCCCCTTTTAGATTGTCTTTGTCGTTTGTCTGTGAATAATTTATTCACCCTGTTTGTTGCAAGTAAAATCATTGTCAACAATTTGAATGAGGTTCATTGATCGAGGGGGGTCGAATGGATGCTTGTGTATTCAGAACCTCAACAGTCTTGGTGTGATGTATCTCTAATAAAGGGAAATCTATAATCACCTTTTGATCTAAGGAAGACACATTACTATTGTTGCCATTTTTTATCACCATGACATTCTCCCTAGGAGGAGAGTTTGTAGGAGAACTACAAATCAAATATTCTTGACATTCATGGAGTGGTTCTTCTAAAATGACTTCGTTGCAAGTAGGGGAATGATCAATGGTGGAATTTTCTTGCTCGATAAGTGTTTTCCTAGGTGAAGGGGGAAAACTAAGATTTTGATGACCTTCATTGATTGTGTTTTCTAACATCAAAGCATCTTCTTCACAACTAGGAGAGATACTAGGAGAAGAACAAATGTGAGTTTCATGATTGCCTATAGTTGTGTTGTTTTGTTCATCAACATTTTGTCCACTAAGAGAGGTAAGAGGAGAGAAACAACTAGGATTCTCAAAACTCTCATTGATTTGTTCTTCTAACACCAAAATATCTTCTTTGCCAATAGGAGATATATTAGGAGAAGAACAAATATGATCGTTAGGAATTTCAAAGGTTGTATTCTCTTTCATTAAAACACTCTCATAGGGAGGGGATATGAAATATTTCTTAACATGTCTAAAGATGTAAAACACTAACATTGTGTGAATAAAAATGAAAAGAATTTGTAACCATGACATGCAATGTTTCAGCAATATAAACAATGTATATACAATGATGCAAAACATTTTTATCCAATATACGCAAAGATTTAAGAATGCAAACAATGTATATGCAAGAATGAAAAGCAATTTTATCAAACTTATGCAATTTTTTAAGAATAGAAACATTGTGTATGTAAAATTCAAAAGTACTTTTATCCATGATATGCAAAATTTCATAAATGTAAGCATTTTCAGATCTAATGATGCTTGTAATTGAAATGATTTGAAGAATGAGTAGTCTAAAATGATTTTTTTGGCCTAAAGGCAGAAAAAAAATGTTCCCACAACTTTCCAAACTTATAGTATATGTTACTAGGAGGCTTAGGAAGCACAAAAATGAGGTTTCTGATGTTGTAATAGACAGTTAGAAATATGGACTGGGACCGATTCGCCTAGAATGGCGAATGAGTTCTAGTTAGGGTTTTTTTCAAAATTTTCAAAAAATTTCAATTGGTCTTGATGCTTTTTATGTTCTATGATGCAGACCTAAGATGCAGATGCAAAATTTCAAAAAAATTAATGAAATTGTATGCAATAATGCAAGTTAAATGAGCTTTTCACTAATGCAAGTTTTGAAACCCTAGAATGCAAATTAATCAATGCAAAGTTAATGCAAGCTAATTCTAGGATGATGATGGACTCCAAATTAGAAAAGAAGGTATTCAAAAAGTAGGTTCACCAAAATGTAAACAAATATTTTGGCACCTAAGGTCTTTCTAGCCCTTCTAGGGTTTTACACCTAAAAGGGGAAAGATGGGCCAAAATAGGAAATTTTTAAATTCAATATTAATGTAATATGGATGAATTATGTCTAAATAAGATGATCTAAATGCAAAAAACTTATGAAATATATTGATTATTAATGCAAAACTATTGAAAGGCAAGTTGGTTGAAAACACATTGTGAAATGCAAAAACACCTAGAAATGAAGGTAAACGATAATAGAAATGAATGAAACTAAATGTGTTCACTTGAGAACTTGTTGGAAACTGGAAATGACTTCTGAAATGTTGTTGATGTTGAAAAATTTTCCTAATAGGACTCATTCACCATTCTAGGCGAATTAGTCCCAGATCTGGGAAATTGTTCTAGAGCCCGTTTCAGACAAATGGGTATCCAAAACTACATAAAACCTTTTTCATGCCTAGTAGTGGGACTCATTCACCACTAATTAATAATCAATCCACTTTTTAATTTTTGAAAATCCAAAAGTGGAAATTGAAGTCCTCAATCTACACTTCAGTTCCTGACAAGTGTCTACCTCCAAAAGTCTAATTTCTGGCACTAAAAGTGACTTTTATTAGATATTTTGACTTTTTCAACAAGGAGAGGTCTTCAAAAAAATTTCAACTTTATATTTAATGATTTGCAAGCCTTCAAGATACCTAAATCCGCAAACACACAAAGAGAGAAGGAGAAAATATTGATTGTTAGGGCATGCGGGTTTGCCTTGGTCAAACCCCTTTTTAGGTAATTAAACCAAAATGAAGAGATAATGTAATGAATCATGCAATAATGGAGTTAATACCTTACCATGAAGTTTGATCTTGAATTTCTACAACAAAAGATGAAGACTCTGCCCTTGAATGTCTAAAAAATTATCTTGAATGACTTGAAATGTTAAAACCTAGCTTGCTTGACTTGAAGTGGAAGAAAATGATGAATGAGTTAAATTTCTTGATGATTTATTATGAATTAGGGTTTAGAGGCTTTTATTTATAGGAAATCCACCTTATTTTCTCATTAATTTGATCCCTATAGATGACATGGAGAAAAATTAAACCTAAAACCTAACTTTTCCCGCTTAAACCCTAAAAATGGATCAAATGGGACTCATTCGCCATAAAGGGAGAATGAGTCACTCCTAGATGGAACTGATTTTCCCCTAATGGTGAATGTCTTACAAGGGCCATTCTACTAGTTGGAATGCCAAGAAATAAGGAAATCAGGTTTATATGATGACTTTGTCAGTTTTTTTATCAAATTATGCTTTAGGATGAACAATATGGGGCCATAGGGGCCTATTAATGATTATATAAAAGTTAATTAGGGCTTGGGACACAAACTTCAATGTGAAAGTGTAATTAAATGCACTTTACAACACTAAAATGAGGTCCACTTAGCCTAGAAAGGCACAACATCCAATATGAATGTGTAAAACACATTAAAACACTAGATTAGAATTAAGGTTTAAGTTACAAGCCTTCTAGATTAATGTGAGAATGCCACTAAATACATTTTATAAGGGGGAGAAGTAGGTTCATTAGACTTAGATGCTTAATAAGAGTCTAGAAAAGTATGAAAGTGATTTACAACACTTCACAACACCTTTACAAGACATCGTTTAATGCATTTGCAAGGGTCTAAGACCTAATGTGGATGTGTAAAACACCTCACAACATTAAATCAAGGCCTTATTAAGTCCAATTTGTCATTAATTAATCCCAAATTAAGCAAGCAAAAAGGGATACTTTTTTCTGTGTCCACAATCAACCCCCACTTTAGTGAGAGGACGAACTTGCTTCAAACTCACACTAAAGTATACATTCAAGAAGGGTCCAATTTGTACCAATGTGGATGGTCTAGGATGACAAAGATTGAGGAGGCAAACAAGCCCCCATGATCCATGATCCCAAGTCAAGCCAACATAAGCACAAAAGAACATGCACAAGGGTGAATGATGTGCAACAAAACAAGATACACAATCATGTAATGGTAAGAACTAGAAGAGAAAAGCAAAAATTAAAAGGTGGATCAAGCTTCAACCATTTGTCCAACACGTTGTGGATCATATCTAAGTTGTTTGTCCAAAATAAATGTTAATCACTTTTACATAGATAAACTTATCTACTTATATTTACTTGAAATCAATTACTTTTAGAAGTTAAACTAATACAAATTACTGAAATAAAACATAAACTCAATCATTTGAAATGTAATACTAATTGTTTAAAAATTAGAAGTAAATTTATTCAATGCCAAATGCAAAAAATAAACTATATTAGTTAATTGAAAATTAGTTAAATTCTAAACTCGTTTCCTTAATTAACTATACTAATACTATTTTTCTTTGCGAATAACTTAAACTATTTAATACTCCAAGAATTACTTTCCAAATATAACTTAGATAAAATTAAACTATTAAAATATTTTGAGAAATACTTTTAAAAATATAACAAATAAATACATATAAATAAACTTATCTTAGACACTTCAAGAATAAAATAAATTCTTATGTCATTCCAAATAAAATTATTCTAAATATTTTAAAATAAATTTACAATTGAAGTTTAACTATTGGAGTGTGGATGGTAGGTATATTTCAAGGGAGGCAGAGATAGAGAAGGTTGGGGTTGCTTTCTTCTCCTCGCTCTTGGGTGGGGAAGGGGAAGTGGAACCAATTGAAGTAGGTATAATTGAAGCAATTTTTACACTAGTAAGCCCGAAAGATAATGGCTTTTTATGTCAAAAAGAAGAATAAGTAAAGGAAGCTTTGTTTTAGATGCAACCTGATAAGGCCCTAGGGTTGGACGGGTTTAATGCCTTCTTCTACCAATGCTTTTGGGATTTTCTTGGGCGGGAGATTGTTGGGGTGGTGGAAGATTCGAGGAGGAAGACCACAATGCTAAGGGATTTCAATAACACAAATATTGTTCTAATTCCCAAAAAAGACACCTATGAATCCTTTTCCAACTACAAACCAATTGCACTCTATAATACTACTATAAAATAATAAAGAAAGTGATGGAAATTAGATTAAAGAAAATTTTACCCAAGATAATTTCACCTAAACAAAGTGGCTTTGTGTCGAGTAGATTTATTACAGATGATGTGATAGTAGCGCATGAAATTATTCACTCTTTAAACAAATCAAATAGAAGTGGTATGGTGGTAAAGTTGGACATGTCCAAGGTGTACGACAGAGTACATTGGTGTTTTCTTTTAAAAGTCATGAAGAAGTTTGGATTTGGTGATAAATTGTTAAACTAGTTGCTCTGTTGCATTTCCATTCCGCGATTTTGCAGTATTGATTAATGGTGCGTAATGTGATTTTTTTGGAAGTTTGAAGGGAATACATTAGGGTGATCCCATATCACCATTTTTATACATAATTTTGGTTGAGGTGCTGAGTAGGTATATTTCGCAAGTCAAAATAATCGGGGGTGGTGGGTCATCATTGTCTCAAACGAAATTGGTGATGTCACTCCCCATTTTTTTGCTAACGACATGATTTTTTTACAGATGTGTGTCCTTGGAAGAAGCTTCAAAAATGGAAGAGGCCATACAAAGTATTGTCTGCAATCCTTAATAAGCTTGACTGTAAGGCTGGACGTCTCCTAGCAAAACACTTGGGGGTACCCATGTTCACTGTCCCCGTAAACTTCAACCTTTGGGAAGGTATGGTTAACAAATGCTCATCCAGGATAGAAAATTGGAAGGGCAAGTGGCTCTCGCTTGTAGGGTGTCTATTAATGGTTAGAGCGGTGATTTTGTTGTTGTTCCTATCTTCTTGTTGTCGTCCATTGAAGCAACTAACAGGTGGTAAGGAGGCTAAGTGGCATTCAAAGGAAGCTTATGTGGGAAGGCTCTTACCAAAAGAAACAAATTCCTCTGTTGGGTTGGGAGACTTTCATGTTAGCAAAGGAGAATAGAGGCGTAGGCATCAAGGATCTAAAGATCCAAAACCAAGCTTTGGGTGCCAAGTTAACTTGGAAAAAGTTCAAGTAGCTAGATGCTTTATGGTCAAAGCTCTTGAGGGTGAAGTACCTCGACACAATGGAAGAAGATAGAATCCTCAGTGTGGAATATCCACACAAAGATTCGAAAATATGGAACTTTATAGTCAACAACAAGGGCATGATTACAAAGCATTTATCTTGGAAAATAGGGGATGGTACGAAGGCAGCCTTCTAGGATGAATCATGGAATGAGTACCCTGCACTAAAGGACCTCTCGGGTGCCCAAGAAGGGATGTTTGCAGCAAAGGAGGCCTACAGGGTGTGTGAGAGAGATTACTTGGCCTTTCGGGAGGATTTTGGCCAGTGGTCATGGTCATGTAAACCGCTCAATATGCTCATCCCATAGTTAAGAGAAGGGGTGAGGTCAAAATTGGCAAAGTGTCACCTTCTCATCTCAGATGGGCCCAATACAATCATCTGGTGGGCAGTAAGGTTAGACTCATACTCGACAAATTTGGGGTATAAGTTGTTAAAGTAAGAAGTTAATTCACCACCCTAGCTAAAGAGCTTGTGCTAGGGAAAAAGTGTTCTCCCGAAGGCGAGGGCCTTTTCTTGGATAGTTCTCCATGGCTACATTCTTACGGGCGATAGGCTAAATAGTATTGGTATTGTTAGTCCGCATTGGTGCGTTTTGTGCAAGAAGCATAGTGAGGATGCGCAGCACCTGCTGATCCAGTGTGAGTTTTTTCAAAGGTGTCGGTCTACCTTTTGTGCTAAGGTTGAATGGTAGGGGCCTCTACTAAATGATCTCAAACAATCATTTGAATCATGGCCAATCTTGTTCAAAGGGGTTGCATACATGGACCTTTGGAAGGAAGTTTTGGCTATGGTTGTGTGGAAAATTTGGAAAGAAAGAAGTGCAAGAATCTTTAAGGAAAAGGTGTTTCAGATCAAAGGGGTATTTCACAAGATAGAGTTAGGTGTTAGTGAACATTTAAGCTGCAAACTCAAGAAGCAACACTTTAGTTTCTTCTCTTCATGGGATTCAAAATTGGAAAAAAATTGGCCCATGCTTATCTCTCCAAAAGGCTCTCTTATGAAGTCCAAATCTAAGAGGAGCAATAAAAAATGGTCTGTCCCCCCAAGTGGTAGACTTAAACTCAACTTTGACGGGGCCCCAAAAGGGAACCTGGGGCCCTTGGGGGTCGGCTTTATCATCTGAAACAAAGTTGGAATCATCAAAGCAACAACATCTATTAAATTTCCAATAGGGACAAATAATGTAGCAGAATGTGCAGCCTTGATGGAAGGGGTAAAGTTTTTCTCAATGAAGGGATGGTCCAATGTGGACATCAAAGGTGACTCAAAGATTGTTGTCAGGGCGGTGAGAAGTAAAGTTTTCCCCAGTTGGAATTTGAAAATGTGGGTTGATGGCATTAATTCGATCCTAAGTTCATTGGGTGATTTCAAGTTTTCTCATGTTTATAGGGAATCTAATATGACAACAGACCTTTTATCGAAAGTGGTCATCGACCAGCAGGAAGCTTCAATTTTCTCAAAGGATCCTGAAATATGGTCGGGTCTGAGAAAGCTTTTGGAGGAAAATTTAAGGAAAAACTCTTAGCGTTCGGGTGAGGTTTAGAAGCAAGCGCTTGGGCTTAGAAACATCCTTGCATCTTATTCCATTTTGTTTTTAGTAATGGCAGTGCCCAGCGTTCATTGTGTTGAGTAAAAAATGGAGGAAGTGTACAGCAAGTAGGAGTTGGGCGATGTTGTGTAAACTTTCTGCTCCTCCTTAGGCATGTGGTAGATCAAAGGGGCCCACAATTTTGACATTAAAGGGGGATTTCTGTGCTTGGAATCGATTTCATAGTTTTTTTTGCAGTTTCTGGTGTAGTTTTTCAGTTTTGTAGGAGTTTCGTGAATTGTTGTTTCTGAAAGCTTTGTAACCTATTTTTTAATCAATGAAGGAGCGCTACCCTCACTGGTAGCAATTCGCTAAAAAAAAAGTGTAACTTTTGGGAATGCACATAAGTGATAAACTTAAATTATTAATATACTTTGAGAAATATTTTGGCAAATATAACTTAAATAAATACATATCAAATAAACTTATCTTCAACACTTCAAGAATAAAATAAATACTTATCTCATTCCAAATAAAATTATTTTAAATATTTTAAAATAAATTTACAATTAAAGTTTAATTATTGATAATGCACATAAGTTACTTTAAACATTTGAAGATTACCTTTTCAAATATAAATGTACTTTAAACTATTTAAATAGTTAGCTGGTAAAATATGATTTTAATTAATATTGATTTTCTTTGAAAATAAGGTTAAACTATTGTAAAAATATACATTTACTAATACTTAATTTCTTGAAGGTGAATAGTAATTCTAATAAACATTTTGAAAATAAATTGTTTCAATGCATGTCATTTTTTGAAAGTAAAATAGTAATTAATCTTGTAGAAAACATTACGTATAAAACATTTTCAAAATATAATAAAATAAAGATCAACTTTGACCAAAGGATTACTTCTCTTTTTTTATCACCAAGATTCACAAGGGTGAGGTGAAAGCATACAACAAATACATAATCCTATTTATAAATTCAAAGTAAATACACTCAATTGTTGTTTTACTCTTAACTAAATTAGTTCTTATCACAATAATAAAAGGACTAATTAACAACACATTATTATAATGAAATATATGTTCATAACCATAACTATTTAATAGAATATGCATTAAGAAAAACAATATGACCCTACTATAACTAGAATGTGATGGGCAAGAAGTTATAAATATAATTTATTGTTTGTAATGAATTTATATTACCACATTTCCTCACCTAAATTAAGATCTAGTTTAATATTAATGACTATTATAATGTTAACATACACCAAGATCACTTTTTAATACTAACAAAAGATTCAAGATTAAGTTTTCAATTGTCTTTGATAAATTAAACTATCTTTCTTGAATAATTAAATTACTCCTATTACTAATTGCCTTTGAAAATAAAATAATATTAATTAGTCTAACAATAATTATCTTTAAAAATAAAAATAAAATAAAATAAAATAATTACCTTTAACTATTATTAATTGCTTTAACTAATCATTTATGGAGATTTAATTAATACTGATTCCTTTTGAGAATAAATGCACTTGAAATAGACATTTGAAAGCTACCTTTGCAAATATAAATCCAACTATATCTATTGTCCTTTTGAATCTAAAATATTTTTTAAATAGGTTTGACTAATTATAAATATCATTATTTGAAGTTTTTCTTTTGCAACATGTAAATTTCATAAATTTGTCCATTACTAATAAGTTTAAATTAATAAATACTAATTACTTTGCAAGTGACTTTATCTATTTCAAGAGACCTTTCAAAAGAATTTAAAATCTTACTTATTCAATGTCATGTTTGGAATAAGTTAATAATTTTGCAATATAATTTTATCTAACACTATTTAAACTTTCATGCTATTTTTTTATGGTGTTATTGATTTTGAGAATAGTTTAATAATAAATACCTTTAAAAATATCACCTATATTTTCCCTAATTATTTAGGGATAAAAGCTAATTACTTTTATATTTTTAAATTATTAGTATTCTAAAATATACAAAAATTGATTCTAATTATTTATAGATAAATATTAGCTTTCTAATATAAGTTTCAAAGATAATAATTACTTAATTAATTAGCCGATAGGCTTTTATTGTGGACTTGCCAGTCCACAGCCCATCGGCAACCCTGTCTCACACGGCCTGCAAACCATTTCGCTGCCGGTAAACCACTTCCTTGGGTGCTCAAGCTGCGTAGGAAGAAGTATTGAAGAGCAACTTATTTATTGCTTTATGAGGCGTCTGACATTTCTCCATGATTTAGGTGGCAATTAATATCTTGCTTGGAAGCATTTGTCTCGAGCAACATTCTTTTCATTTATTGTGATTTGATTAAGTAATAGTTGTAGGGAGATTTAATTTGATTCATCTGATAGCTAATCATCACTTTCAACTTGCAGCAGTTAATTTAATTCGTCCCATCGCTGAAAAGTAATCATCACTTTCAGCTTGCAGCAGTTTCTTGCTCGTCTCTACTCTTCCGAGTGACAAAATATCTTCCCTTTGATAGGCCACCATTCATTGTTGGAGCAGGCGTCTACAACCCTCTTCTGTAGGTATCATTAAAAATAAATCTATCAAATATCTTCTATGTGCCTCTGCCTATAAATAGATTGTGTTGTCCATTGGTTCAGAATAGGATCTGGTTCGAGGCTCATTTCTGGTTGTGATCATGCAATATTTGTTACTTTCCACCACTGCCTATGCAGACTCAATTTACGCATTATCTTGAGGTAAGACACTTCCTATGGTTTTAGTGCTTTTTATTTTGGCTTTTCAGTTTGATGTTTTTAATTAGAGTCAATTGCAAACAAAATTTATCTTGCATACTGTTAGTGATATTGGGTAAATGGTAAAAAATTCCAATACTAATGAAGTATAGGGTAAACGTTGCTTGTGAAATTAGGGCAATCTATATGATACTGACCTCTTTCCTCAGCGGCGTTCCACTAAGCTTTTAGCGTTTTGTTTCCGTAGATGTACTTCACTCCATATCATGTAAGGACTACTTGTTCCCCCCCATTTACGCTAGGTTCTAAGTTGTAACTAGAGAATTTACTCTTCACGCCAAAATAGAATAACATTAATTCTGAATTGGTGGAATTTGAAGTCTTAACTGGTTCTTCACCATTACTAAGCTAATTACCTATTAGGTAGGTAAGGCCATGTAAATTGGAGCCATTATAGATAGGCCCATCGATGCAAGTAAAAAGAAAAATTAAATTATAAAATTTATATTATTAATAGTATGGTGATTGTGACTGAAAATCAAGAAATTATGGTGTGGATTCTCCCCTTCATTTCTCAACGCCCCTTCACATTCACTTTCTCTGCACTTATTTATACATTTGAAGTTTTCAGTTTTTAAAGTCTAATATGCCATCTTAGAATGGCATGACCTGCATTATTGCCCTCCTCTGCATTTGTTTGGCATTATTTATTTCCCCTTTAACGCCATCTATAAATTATGCAAGAGCATTGACTGTAGCTCAAACACCGACTTAGAAGATTTGCAAAATGAGATAGGATGCTCGCTGGCATATATTATATATAGTTCTATACACAAAGTAAAAGCTGCTTTAGTGTTAAGCTCCAGAAAATGGGCTCAAAATATGGATGAATATAAGATAGGGAGAGCACATTATGTAGCAGGAAAGGCCAGGGCACTAATACAACAGTTGGAACATGCTCCTGCCAATGAAGAGTTGCAGGTGCCGAACAATACAGCTTATCCAGATTTAGAACCCACGTCTATTAGTAGTTTGTAAACAAGTTTTTGTGAATTTTGAACTTAGAAGGGCTTATTTGTTATATGGGTCTTATAATATGCAAAATAGGGATAGCCTTTGATTTTAGATTTCCCCTCTATCATGATATTTCCTGTGGAAACTGTAGAATTTTGTGCATTACAATTTTGTACATAACATGCTTTCATCTATGAATGCCTCAGTTTGTTGCCCCTGAGATTTCCCCCCTCTTCTGTTAGTCATGTCAAACTGTGACATAAGAGGTTCACTTGAAACAGTTTAATACAAAACAAATAAAGTATGAATGTTTTTAGATTTTGCATTTTCTGCATTTTTGAAAAGGATTGGAATTTTTTAGAGAAACAAATCTGTACTTAAAATATATATATTTATTATTTTTCTTGGTTTTACTATTAATTTTTTTTTCATTTTAATCTGAATAACATTACAGAACTATTTTTTAATTTTACTATCCATTAAACTGGAATTTGCATTGCTTACATTTTTCAGTTTTCCTATTCATTAAGCTGGACTTTGTACTGCCTACATTTTTCAACAGAGAGTTCAATATTCTTTTCCTTTTAATCTGAATAGCACTACAGAGCTACATCAAATATTTGTACCTAAATTTTACTATCAATTAAGCTGGACTTTCCACTGCCTACATTTTTCAACAGAGGATTTAAATTTCTGTTTTTTTTTTTTTGTTTTAATTTGAATAGCACTATGCTACTGGGTCTTTTTAATTAATTTTACAATAGATTATGCTGGACTTTGCACTGCCTACATTTTTCAACAGAGAATTAGCAATTTTTTTCCTTTTAATTTGAATAACATTTCAGAGCTGTGTCAAATATTTGTATTTGAAGTATGAGTTTTTTCTTTTATCTTAGTTTTACTGTTCATTAAGCTGGAATCTGTACTGTCTATATTTTTCAATAGAAGATTTGAATTTTTCTTTTAATCTAAATAGTATTACAGAGCTACATCAAATATTTGTATTTAAAGTATGAATTTTTTTCTTTTTTCTTAATTTTACTATTCATTAAGCTGGACTTTGCACTGCCTACATTTTTTAACAAAAGATTTGATTTTTTTTTCTTTAAATTTGAATAGTTTTGATGTCAAATATTTGGTAAGTATGAACCTTTTTTTTGCTTAGTTGTACTATCCATAAAACTGGACTTTGCACTTATAATTAAAAGTAAGAGTGTTGAGTACATGTCTTTTCTCCTCTATGTATGCAATTGTTTGAGCTTCATTCTCTTTGGTCAAAAAGGATATGTTCCTTGGTATAAGGACTCCAGTTTTTTATGTTTAATTTTCATTGTTTTTAAAAAAAATTGTAAGTCCATTTGATGCCTTCTGGCAAATTTTCAGCTCACAGTGTATGCCATGTACAGACACTCAGAGCAAGAACATATAAATACAAAAGAAGAGAACGCAGTTGTTCAGTTCTCAGTTTGCTGAATTGGCTAGAAATGAATGTATAATTCCAACCCTTATCTGTCTTCGGTTGAATACATGGTTTCTCAACTCCAACTAAAATTTTGCATCATCTGATTAAAAGAAACACAGAATCACAAAATTCCAACAGAAGAATGTACTTTGTGATAGGAAAGTTTTATGGTTTGAGATCTCTAAGAAATCACAATGTTGGGCACCATCGATTTGGCAATTATATTTTGTTATCTGTGATCTTTGTGCAAATAGATCTTCTTCACAATATAATCATAATTCCACAATGTGGAGACAATTATAGACCAGCCGTCCCACCTAGCCCTCTACATTGTTTAGCACTATACTATGGGATGAATGCATTTCACAATTTCTTATCTGTATAATAGTAACCTTCAGTGGCTTTTTAAAGAAGTTAGTATATTCCTTGATTGGTTTATGATAACTGATTGTTTAGCACTACACTATTTCTTTGAATTTAGATTTACGTATATTTAAAAAATAATTTAAGCTTCAAGAGAGTTAATTAAATCATGTTACAATGTGATGTCAGAAAGGAAATAATGCATATACTTTTGCCTATTTTCTTAAAGGCATTGACATTTTTCTTCATTGGTTCATGATAATAATGTTAATGTTATTAATACTTGCACATGGACATCAATTACAAAGATAGTGAGGGCCAGGTTTACTGCTCCATATTTGTTCACAAGAGTGATGTTTATAGCTTTTGCCGAGTCTTCATTCTAGATTCTTAGTCAGCCAATATGATTGTCATATAATCATTCTATTAGATAATATCCCATTTTGTGTTGTGACCCATGAATGATTCCACATGATTTTATTTTCGGGCTTTCAAACTTTTATGACTGTCATCATCATGCCAAGGGTTGGAACTGTAAGGCTTTCTAAAGTTTACTGGAGGATTTTGTTTAAAACGTAAGTTATTTTTTACTGTCGTTGTAAATCTTCAGTTGATTTGTTTCTTTATTTACATTTTTTGAAGTTCGTATTAATAAACCCCTTTCATTCATTTATCTGTTTTGATTTTGATTTTCAATATATTAGGCAACATGTGAAACTGAATTTATTCAATATATCTAAACTTAGATTTGGAAATAGTTTTCTGCACTATAAATGAAAAGAGAGATTTTGAATTTTTTTTTGCTTTTGCAGAGACTTGCTGTCATCAAATGTGCACACATGTTTACCATGGTCAAGGAGTTTTCTCTAGGCCTTTTAGTGTTATTTGCAAACCAAGAAGTGTTTTTAATTTACGGTTTCCCCTACTTTATTATTATAAAACGGCTATCTACAACTTAGTTTAGCTTTTAGTTGTTCTGAATTTATCTCCAGAAACGTTTGTATGTTAAAGCTATTGAGTAGTTTTTGTCTTGTTTAAAATTTATAGAACTTAAAACAATTTTTAGTAATAATTCTTCCCGTCAATCAAATTCCGTGTCATAGCTGAACACCATGTTCTCTTAGAGGTCATCTGGTTTGTATTTGTGTAATGAATATTGGAATATTCCTAGCATAAAATAGTCTTATTGCTCATTTGACCTTGTGCTTTTATATGTTTAATATAATTTTCCATTCCCCTATACCCAACATCTTCATCCGGTCCTAACTTGAACTATTGTCACATCTTTAGGAAGGAAAATCCAAGCTAAACACAGATATCACATGGCTCTAGCATAGGGATTTGTATCATGGAAGGTAAGATTCTTCATCTAAGAAGATTTGGTCTTGGAAATGAGATGAGATATTTTAAATGGTCAAGTTGTTTATGGAATTAACATTAAATTTGTTAGATACCAAGGGCTGTTCAATGAAAATTTTAAAAAATTCAATAACAAACAGAATGGTTATTCCCAATGACCGCTTAAACAAAAACAATCTTTCTGACATTTTAATGGATCCCAGTTTCAATGTGAAAACCAGTAACTTGTTGGCCTATTGTTCTAAGTTTCTAACTATTAAAGAATTTTTTTTTTCAGTTGTTGAATCCTTATAAGCAACTTATACTGAAAAATTCATTCAGAGAGGATTCAATAGGCCTTAATAGTATACTTAAAACTTATAGAACTGCGGCAACTACTACATGCACTTCTAATTTGTTGTGCCTTCAATTTTCAGCTGCTGCCTTTTAACTTGTTATTCAGTCACCTTCCATTTTGGGCAGTTCAGCATAAGTCTTTTGTCTCTGTACGTCTATAATTATACAACTGTTTTCCATTGGAATTTGTTTTTCTAGATCACTTTAATTCAATGAAAAAAGTTCTTGATCATATATTATAAAGGCAGTTTATTGTTTTATTCACCCTTCATATACTCCAAGACAACTAATAATCATACTTTATAGGGGCATATTGTAAGAAAATTATAATCATTGTAGTTGATATTCTTGGCATCCTCCATTACTTTATAATGATTTTTTTATTTATTAAAAACAACTTATAATGTTTTAATAATAAAATATCAAAACTAATTTAAGGAATGAGGAACATATTGGAAACAAATGGCACATTGTTTTGATTCTTGTTTATGAGATATATGATATGTTAGTTGATTTAAAGTAATGCTAAAACTAATCAATTACACATTTTGGCTTTTACACGTGGCTGATTGCTATTGGAGAATTTTCTACATATGGTCGCAGCAAAAGTTGTCAGGCCTTGTTCAAGGAAATGGAATCAAAATTTTCTTTCACTTCTTAGACATTCCATGTCTTTAAAAAACACAAATAGATGCTCTTATGTAAATTTGACTTATGCAAACTTGCTACAAATTGTTCAAAGGAATTTCGTTGTTTATGAAGAACAAATCCAACAAAAGATTGTACCTACTTGTATTATACAATGCATATGTCTATACAGATGTATTTTGATACAACCACCTGCGTATTAAAACAATTTATTGATGCTTCTTCTTTAATTTCCTATCGGCATCTCCCTTGAACCCCCATTGGGTGCAAGTGCTAGTAAATACTAATTTTGATATTTCTACAAAGACGCAATAGACAAGAGGCTGAAAGGGTTGTTGAATTCATTGCACCCATTGATTATGTGGGCAACAAAGAAAGTGTTGGGCAAAAATTCCTCCTAACTCGACAAAGGTTAAGGAAAATGTAGAGATACCACCATGTTCTTGGCCATGCTCTTATACATGGGGCTCTTAAAGGCGAGGAGTAAGAAGCTATGTCAGATGGTTTTTGAGCATCCTTGGCAAAGGGTAAATAATAGTCGGAATAGGAGCTACTAGTATGTAAAGGGTGGAAAAAATAGTCTCTATCAAATCTGAAAGCCATGGTGGCAATGGATGTAAAAATCTTTTTGATATCAATATAATGGGTGCTACCCCTAGCAGTTATTTACCAATTAAAAAAAAATACTAATTTTGAGGGTAAATGTTTATTTATTTATTTAAAAATAATAATTATTAATATTAAATGCTTCCAAAATAAGATAAGTGTTAATTCTTTTATAAATTAAATTGATTTGAATGAATTTTAATTAATAAAGTTAATTTTACTTAAAGTAAATGATATTTTTATCTATTTATCTAATTTAATTTGACAAATATTAACCTTCCTTTTTTTATAAATCCATTAGGAGGAAATAAATACTAGTATCTAGAAAATAGAAAAAAAAATCCATTACTTTACCCCTTTCTTAATTTTAAATTTTGGGTAAGATATTTCACCTAGATTGAATCCATAAAATAAAAATTAAATGTATTGTTTTAAAGAAAATTTAAGAATATCTGATTAAATATTTAATTCAATGCTTTAAATCTCCCTAATTAATAACATAATTGAAAAAAATAACAAAAAGTATTTTCAAATATAATAATAATCACGATTAAATTTATCTTTAACAAGTGTCACGTAGTGGCTAATACTTGCCTTTGTAGTATTCTAATTAGAGATTTGTAGAGTTGTAATAAAAATAAATGTAAGTTTAATTAATGTGAATAAAATTAAATGTAATTTTTTTTTTTTAATTTTTTGTATTTTAGTTTTGACTTTTGTATTTTTGACTTTTGTATTTTGTGTTTTGTTTGACTAATAGCTTGGTTTTTATATATTTTAATTATGTAATGGAAATATCTTATTTTCTCGCGATATCTCAATATAAAAAATATATATATATATCTTGTTTGATGTTAAATATTTGAAAATAAAATAAATTGGAATAAATGTTTATTGTTTGGTGTTATTTTTTTTATTAAAGTTGAATACATTTGAATATTTATATAATGAACCCATTCATTGAGAGAAGGAAGTAGTTTATGAATTATTTGTACTAGACATAACTATGACTAATAAAGTTGAAGTTGAGTTTGTTCTTTAGAATACATATTTGCTAAACATTAAATAATCAAATGATTTATTATTAAAAATAATTCTTAGATTGATTCTAGTTGATTTTGAATTTGATAGTGAAATCTTCATATTATAGTTGAAGTTAAATATACTACTAATATAATAAATATATTATATTCTAATTTAATATTAATTATTTATAAATTATATTATATAAACTAAGTAAATAGATAATATTGTAATATTAATATATTTTAAAATATTGTTATAATTATTAATATAGTGATTTACTATTATATTAATTATATTAATAGTAATAATATAATAATATTAATATTATAATTAACATAGTAGTCAATTAAGATAGTTTATTAATATATATAAATATATATGAAAGGAGAACCTACAAAATAAAATAACCTATATTATATTGTATATAAATATATAATATAAATTAATAATATTATATATAACTTATATAATATAATATATAACCTACATTAGTTATATATTATTTTATATACCTATATATTATAGGTTATAATTTTTGAAGAATACTATATATATTAATATAAATTATATATGAAAAAATCTTATTAATGAAAAGAAGAAGGAGCACATATATAATCAAATTATACCATAAAATATTAAAAATATAGATAAAGATATTAGTTTAATGGAAATAATAATACAATTTTTTTTAATTTTAATAGTGTGAATCCAAATCTCTATAAAATAGTTAATTGATTTTTGTAAGATTTTTTTTAATAAAAAAATAACAATTACATACATAAAAAAAATCATTCTTAAAAAAATATCAAAATAAATCACATTTATTTATTTTAGAAAGATTTAATGAAATGATTTTATAAAAAAAAAAAAAATCATTCCTTAAAAAAATGTTTAATTTGCTTTATGTCAATAACACACCAAACTTTTTTAACCAATCATATGCACAAAAAAATTTTTATAATTTGTAAAGTTAAATATTTTACAAGTTGACTTTACAAAATTGAATTTTATTTTAATTTTTTTAAATATTGTTTTGATTGGTTGAAAACTAAATTATTAATAATAACTAGTTAACTAAAAAACCAAGGTCATTACAATAGTACTATGCCAATGGCAAGTAATAATAATTTAAATTTTAAGGTCTTACATTATATTAATACTCTTTTATTGAAAATAAAATTAGTATACAGTTAAATGATATATATTGATATAATATTAAATTAATATAAAAAACAAAATTTATTTAATATATTTAAAGTATTATATTAAAATAATATTTAAATAAATTTTACTTAATGTGATTTTTTTTAAAGAAATACATGCCCTATTTATAGGGCGCCGACCTATTTAAGGGCTAGCAGCCTTGTTATTACGTTGAAGGCATTCCTTTGCTGAGCTTTTCCAACTCGGTTTTATGCCAAACGGTGCAGATTGGCTTTTAGAGGATGGATTGCGATAAAACGAATCACAAGCATTCATTTTTTCAGCATTTTTCCACCCCTTTTGGCCCCTTTTTGTTGTTTTACCCGTTGCTATTGCTTTTTTCTCCTCCAAACTAGAACTCTTCCTCACCTCACTCCAACCTTGAGTTCCATTGGATTCCCATCATAATCCACCCACCCTTCCACAGCTTCCCCATTGTAGAGAGTATTTTTTTTGAATCAACCTTCAAAGCTGAGTGAAACATTGGCCACAGAAAGCATGAGATAAACCCCATTCTAGTTTAGTTCAAAAATCCCATTCCCATTCCCGTTATGCATTGTTGTTGCTTTCCACTCCTCCAAACTTTTTGTCCTTGGTATTGACCTTTCACTTCTCCAATGTGGCGAGTTGTAGCTTGAAAATAAGGTTTTGACAAGGGTTTCGTACTTTTATTGCAAGCTCTACTCATTCTTTTTATCATTGATGACAACACGACACAATTTGTGCACAAATTTTAGGTAAGTCACTTGCCACAGTTTCAATGAATTTAAATTTTTCAAATCTTTACACTATTGGATCATTTTTTTGTGTTATATTTCATTTTAATAACATTATGTTGCTATCTGTTAAATGAAGGGATTTCCTACAAATATTTTTCCTTGAACTCATGAATCAAGTAGCGCTAAAACCCTAATATTTTTAGATGCTTAATTAAGTCTATCCCCTTTTTTTTAGGGTTTGAAATTTTATGGATCTTAGCATTTCTATGATAACGAGTATGTTTATCTTATTTTAATTTATTTAGTTTTAGAATATTAGTGGAAACTCCCATTTTAAAGGTTTGTTTTATAACTTAGTCTTTGTCAACGCATCTACCGATCAAACCCAATACAAACAATCTACCTCCTCTTTGGAAGCCTTCATGGAGGTGTTTTACATTTGATGAAATCTCTGGTGCCACCAACAATTTTCATGCTAGTATGTGCCAAAAATGATCAGTAGTTCCAGTTCTTTTGTGTTTATATGCCCAAAACAGGTAAAACTCATGGGAATATGTTTGAGCATTTTGGAGTAGATACAGGTTTGACTGTCAAGATGTTATTTACATATATACATGCATGTGATAGAATCCAATGTGCATGTATATACGCATAATTTCTTTTTAATAGCATATGCTTGGTATAAGTAGTAAATATAAGATCAATACTCATAAGGTTATGTGGGTTTTAGAGAACTCGATGCATATGGGTGGTTGTTGTCTTTGGACTAGTACCATTTTCTGATAGTATGCTTTTCCCTACCATACGAGTATGCTTGAGAATTTTGGAGCGGGTATAGGCTCAAGATTCATGAGGCTATCTATGTCTAAAAGTATGCTTTTCCCTACCATAATAGAATGCTTAGGCATTTTGGAGCTGGTATAGGCTCAACATTCAAGAGGTTATCCATGCGTGAAAATGCATGTCACAAAATCCAATGCGTACAACTATGTTTCTATTTTTATATATGTATATATCATTTTTTTTAGTGGTACATTTTTTTTGGAGTGGAGAAGGATTGAATAATCATGCAGTTACCTGTGTGTATGCCTATCCCAGAACTAATGTGAAAAATATGTGTGTGCACATTTTTGTCTGTATCCTGTCTGGTACAGGGTATGCCAAGAGATATTTGAGCATGTACTCAAAAACACAAAGTACCCAAGTATTTACTCAAAATCATAAACCAAAATAGACATAGAAACAACTGATAAAGAATCTTCAGCTGGTTTTGCTAAAATCCAAATGCCTAAATCATCTCAAGGAACACTGTCAAATTTGACACGCCATCATTTAGAAACATAATTCATCATAGGATAGGTTTACATGCAAGGATAACTGCTTGTACCCATTAGGAAAATTGCATTCACACTAGATGCCTCTACAACATATCTGAAACTCGTCCTAGGAACACTCATTTGCTTCTAGTTGGAATTATCACCATGAAAAGTTCATTTATGATAGCAAGGTTGCTTTACAAATAGAGATGGCTATCAAATATATATCAGAGGCCCAATGAATCCTATCAAATACATGTGTGATGGAAATCTATTTAGTCCCATTAAACATCATCTACGTGTCAAAAAATAGAATTTCCAAAGGTTATGGCAATTTGGGTGGATTGATAGCTGCCCACTGGCATATAGTTCTAACATTCTGACATGAGACTTATTTTGGGCCTTGGAAAACTCTTGATGAAATGATGATGACTTGGGTTCAAACCTAACCTTAAGTGGCTCACGTTTAGGAGCCTCCTTATCATGAGATGAACATTCTTTCAGAATATGGTGCATGTTTATATGCCAAAACCACCTAGAGGCATTGGGTTTTGTCACTAGGATATGACATATAAATTTATAGAGATTTGAACCTCTACCTTTTCCCAAGGCATATCTGCTTCAACTTCATTGAATCATCTATGATAATAGAGCTACTTACAAATAGGAACTCCCATTAAATAGTTATATGACCATCTACACGACATGGACTTGTGGCTAGACATGTTAAACTTCAAATGCTTAAAACATTCAAAACTTCACTTTGCTCCCAGTCCCACATCACAAAGAAAAATTATTAATGGTTGTGGCAGTTTGCATACACTAATAGCCACCTATTGAAATCGGTCCTACTAGAGAAATAGGTTTTTGGCTCAAGAGTATAGACTAATTTTTGGAAAGTTTGGAATACCTCTCGCTCCAACTGGCCATAGTAAGGGAGGAACTTTTTCCATCATCATCCCCTGGGAATCTCATTAGGCCAACACCTCTCATTTAAAACTAAAATCCTCTCTATCATGGGAAAAGTGTACCTTCAAAATAGTGATTGTATTCATACAGAAGTCAACCATAGTCATTGGATTCAATGACAAACATAAAGATGCATCTATAACATAATGAAGTTTCAAACATATGGCTACTCAAGAATACTGGCCAATAGATGCTTTATGAGAATTTGAAACTATATCTGCTTCAAATTCATTTTCTATTTCAAGGTTGTTTTAGAAATAAGAAGAGGCATTAAATGATCGCAATGTCCTCTCACATGCATGGGTTGTGGACTTGCTATTAGACTTGCTAAACATCAAAATCCTAGATCATTCAGAAGTGTAGTCTAATTCCACATTACAAATCATATACTCAATGGCCATGCATTGGGTTCTAGGATTCTAGCACACAACAGTTTTTTGACTCAAGGCTAGTTGTGGTAAACTCTTAAATACCTAATATAAGAGTCTCCTCACTACCATGATAGAAGGAATGCTTTTAAACAAGTAACAATGGTAGATGTCCATGGGAAAAATCCACCCATAAGCATTGGGTTTGATGAGAAACATACATACACCTATATAACCTGATGTCTTAAACCTATACCTACTCCAGAATGACCAAGCATATGCTGACAACTAGAAGGGATACACACACAGACACGTGTATCCCATCACATTAATGAGTCATGGACCCCTAACTAGACATGGTAAACTTCACATATGTAAAAAATTTGGAAGGGTACTTAGCTGCTACATCACAAAACAGGATTTCCTATGTCAAACATCTAGACAGCCAGACAACCTCATGAATCATGAATCTATATGTATTCCATAAATCTCAAGCATAATATTATGAGTCTTTCAACAATGGTACTTCTTCATAAGTAGAAGCCATCCATAAGGATGAGGTTCTATCACAGACAGATCCATGTGTAGACAATCTCATGATTCTCAAATGGTTGAAGTTATATTTACTTCAAAATGCAAGCATACAACCATGGTAGGAAAAAGCATACTATCAAAGAAAGGTACTAGATTACAGGTAGCCACCCATAAGCATTGGGCTCTCTGAGACAGACAAGAAGAATGGTGTTGAGCATATTTGCAGCAGCAACTATATTACTCCCATTTGCAACTTCCACCATTTAAGGAAGGTGACATGTGATTTGTTGACTGATGTTATAACTTATTTTGTAATTTTATCTATTTTTTATTGGCATGTGTATTTTTGTGCAGAATCCATTTCATTCGAAGTTGGCTACTACGATTCTTGGTGGTGTTGATACCATTTGGATTGTGAGTGAAGTGATTTCACTTGTGATGGTTTTTGGATGATACACATGTACTATATCTAGGGGTTGCTTCTGGAACAACTGTATCTTATGTTTCAAATATTGTAGACCCAGTAAGTTTCTTGTTTACCATTTCTTTTTATATTTTTTGCATAACCATAGTTGTGTATGGTTGCTTTGATATTTTTTTGTTATATTCTTTGATATTTTGAGGTTACTTTATTATGCTCTCTCTTTTTTATTTTTCTATGTGAAAGGGTTTATTACACTATTGTTTATTTTTTGTTCAAAACCATTTTGGATGATTTTGATAGTCACATGCATTGTTGTTTTGTTACATTTTTTCATAGTTTATGCTTTAGTAATTTAGGCATTCTTTTTATAACATTCCTACATGTTTTATTATGCATTGGGTGTTGGCAATGGTGGTAGGAAGTGAGGTTTTAAATTTTTTCTTGTATGGTAGATTCTATGTGCATGGTGTTTGAACCAAGAGGTTGGGGTTCTTCTTATGTGCAATTTTTATATTGAGATTTTGGAAAAGTTGAAAAATCTATTTAGTGTTTTTATGAGACTATATGGTGTTTCACTTATGGTTAGGCATGGTGATTATTTATTTTGATGATTACTGTCTTGTTGGCTACTAGACTGGCATTGTGTATGCAGTTGAATTTTCACACATAAGTGGATGAGATTTAGTAAACATGGTGGAGAAGCAAACAAATTTCATACCTATTACTGAAGATGCTTGGCATCCTACTCGTTATAGGATGATTCTTGGTATGGTTGATGTTATTTTTGTTGATGTTGCCCAGCCAGACCAAGTACTGACTTTCAGTCCTTATTTAATGATTTTGGTTTTCAAGAATGACATATACTAGGATTTTCTTTGTGACATTATGGATTATGCCATTTGAGTTTTTGATGCTTGAGATGTTTGCTTATTAGCTAATTGTATTTTAGCTTATGTATAGATTTACCATTCTGTGGTGTTTGCTTATTAGCTAATCGTGTTTTAGCTTATGTATAGATTTACCATTTTGTGGTGTTAGCTTATTAGCTAATTGTGTTTTAGCTTATGCATAGATTTACCATTCTGTGATGGTCATATAAGGTTGTCTCCTAGAGTGCTAGAGTTGTCTTGTGATACATTGTGTATGATATCACTTTTGCAAGGAAACACTACCTATTTGTTGATAATATTGTTTTTAAGTATTTTTGGTTTTCAACTATATGTTAATCACACAGTATTAAGTGAAGGATGATATGCTCGGATTCCCCTTCAAGACATTGTGGATAATGCCATCTGAGTTTCTGACACTTTAGTAATATTTTATTAATCTATATGGATTCATTTGTTATTGGTGTCATTTTGTCTTGTGCAAATACATTTTAACTAAATATTTATAGATCTGCTTCCTGAAGATTGTGGTCTTGGGAGTTCTTACAATGTTGCATATACAAAAAATATTGTGTTGCTTGTTGGATTGTATTCTTGAGTGTTTATTATGATTTCTATGTTGATCATCACTACCTCCATAAAACATATAGATTAACTTATCCTACTCGCAGCTATGTTTATACTACTACTCCTGCAAATGTGTACATTCTCAAAACCAATTTCACAAATTATGGCAGGATATGTCTTCCTATTCTAGGTAATACATTAAACAAAGATGCAATAGTTTGAAAAGTAGATAGGAGACACAACACAAAGTCAAGATCCTCATCCAAACACCACTATTGTCTATCCAACCCGGAGAATGCATCTTTGGCTGTATTTATTAATTAATTGAAAATTATAAGACAAAAAACTAACACCACCAAAAACACTAGCTTTAATACTTTTTTACTATAGGTCTAGAACCACTTAGTTCCAAAGTACACTTTCTACTATTAGCAACAACATTTGAACTTCCTTCAAATTCGGTCTTCCTCTATTCCATTCCACCTCAATATCAATTGTGTTTTTTAGATTTATGGTAATTTGACACATGTCTGATTACCTAGCATTCCACCTTTAATGAAGGGGGGAGCTTTCTTATAGGTCAAGGCCTGGTCAAGCAAGTGCACCACAACATGCATCAACTTCAATTTTCTCCTCCAAAGAAATAAACCTTGAATATGGATAGCCTGTAGCATTATCTTTTTCTAAAGACCTGATTTTCTCTTCTTCCAAACCTACCTTTGTAAGTGTTAACCCTTTCACAAGCTCTCTCCTTGCAAATTATACCTTCCTCGACACTTTTTTCTGAAATCTTTCTCCTCTGATCCTTAGAAGCAAACAAATATTTTTTCCTTTTAAGGATTTAGCTTTCTTATCCTCCTTACCATGGAATTATATTTCCCCCTCAATTTATTTATCCTAACTTATATCTTCCTTCTCACCTAGTCTCCTCTCTGCCCTTTCATAAAAAGCATTGTTTTTCCATCGATTTTGTATTTTATTTTGATAAAATATACAACCTGTCCATATTTAAACTTGTGACCTTTACTTCAGAATATAAAAAATATCCCCCATTGGACAAACTTGGGTTGCATTAATAGTTGGTGAGTATTAAACGAATTTATTGGGTAAATAGTCTCCTAAGACTTTACTATGCTAATTTTGGTTTTACCAACAATTGTTATAGACTAGACATGGGAAAAATGTTTGAGGAACTCTAATACTAGGTGATTATTTAAAAGAAATTATATGGTCATATTTTAAAGATATAACTATGATAATTTTGGATTGGACCTCTTGTTGATAAATCCTGCTAACTTCAATTTAAATACTTCTTGGAAAGCAGACTTGCAACTTATTTTCAAACTCTATTTTAAATATTTACAATTCTTTTGGTAGCTATATTTTGTGCTCTCTTCAACTAAGCTTTAAAGTTCTGTTATACCTTCCTCATATATAATTTAAGTTTTCCTTTATATGCAGGTTGCAACATGGATTTAATAGAACTATTACATGGACTAAGTTGACTATTAACTTGATATCACAACATTGGTTCTTTTGAGCTGCTAAGCAAGACTACTCCCATCCAGGCTACATCTCTTCTAGTTATGGGCCCTTTTGTTGAGATATCAATTTTCAGCTCGTGCTATTGTGAGTATACTATACTGGCTATCAACCAAAGCAAATGATTCAACGTAGTAAAGTTTCTCTTAGAATATTTAAATTAATTCATGGTGCAGTTCTTTGCATCTCTTTCCCGCACTCTAGCTATTTTTTGCAGTCTCAGTCAATACCTCTGCATTGGACACTTCTCAGCAATTTCATTTCAACTTTTGCACCACATGAAAATAGTTTGTGTTCTTATATTTGGTTGGATCATTTTTTATTCAGTGTTGAGGGCCAAGAATATAATGGGAATGTTCATGGTTTTCCTTGGGATGATTATGTATAGCTTTGCAATTGAGAAACAAGCTACTGCAAAGAATTCATCCTCAATGTATGTCAAAGAAATGACTCTTCAAGAGGAGGATGTAAGTCTCCTCAAAAGTGGATTTGAGAAACATATTACAAAAGAAATTGAAATTGGTAGGGAAACAAATTAAAGGTTTTTATAGATAGCGAGATGTATTTATTGATATCAGTAGTCAAGTCACCCTAGAGTCTTCACAAAGAGGAATCAATGACAAGCTTACGTTCCTTATTTTTCTACCTTTACAAAGGTCTTTTTTCTTTGCTTTTAGTAAAATAATAATCTTCATGACTAAAGCGTGTGAATTCTCTTCTTATTTTAGGAAGAAGGGTAATTGGTCCAATTTTTAATGAAAAGCTTATGTAAAATGGATGAAATAGAAGTCTCCCGCAAATTGTGTTCATCAATATTTCCAACCCTATTTGAATCCAACCCTCTTGGATTCATTGAACAAGGATTCATATCCATATGAATCTTGGATATTTTTCCCATCAGAAAAAATTGCAGAGCTTCCACCTTAATCTGTACAAAAAAATTTCTCCCATTTTACTCAAATATAAACTGCACAACCAATATTTGTGGCAAATGTTATCTTTTAATTTAAATTTTCTATATTCTCTTCTTTGATGCATTGTGAGTATCATTTAAAATTTCCCATTACAAGTACTTCAATTTAAAATAATCCAACTCTATAGGATCTTTGTGACTAACTCACATGATTTCAAACTTGTTGGCATGGAGATTGAGAAACTCTAAAATAAGCAATGGAAGTAGATAAAGATACAAATGAAAGGAACCAAAGAATATCAAAGGTTTAAAATGGTTTGGCATCCCCTAAAGTTCTTTCACCCCATAAACCTTGTTGGGTTTCACAGGGACCTTGTGCTTTTAACATTGGACCATAATTAATATGAAGGAGATCAAAATATTCTTTTATATAGCATGGATTTTTTTAAGTAAAGGTTTCAGATTCATTATAACCAAAATTGAAACAAAAATTATCTAATTTATCTTTGGCGTACCCATTGCACATGAAGGTGTGACTGCTAGTAATAGGTTGTGGCCTGCATAATAGGTCATCAGCCTTTATTCATAATATTTAATAATACTTATTTATTTTTATTTTCCTAAATTTTTATGTTATTTTATTTGTTTAATATATAATTTTATTAAAATACATATAACACTTTTAAAGAAAAAAATTATATTAAAATATGTATTTTTAATTGATATTTATAAAATAAAATCTTAACATAATTTAATTCTTTCTTTTTTTTTTTAAATAAAGAATTAATAAATTTAATTATTGAGTCTTTAAAATTTAAATATTCATTTTATCGAAAAGAATATCACTAAATCCATTAAAATTTTAGTTATTGTTTTAAAATAAAATTATAAATGTTAATTTTATTTTTTCTTTGAGATCCTTATTTAATTTAAAGAATATTAAAAATTAAATTTTAAAATTCTTATACATCTAATTTTTAAAATTGATAGAGACATTCACTAGATATTTTTAAATTGCAAAATATATACTTTATTAGACTCTTTAAGCAAATATTACCAAATATTATCACAATAAGATAGAGTCACTCACCTTGGTTTTTCTTGTCTTATACTTTTTTTGCACGCAAATAATCCAACCCTATGTTCTACTTTTCTCTTTGATGGTGTGTCTTTCCTTTTCTTCAAAAAAAAAAACCTGTAATTTACAATAGAAACTTCCAACACACAAAGTGCATAAAGCAATCTAATTTTTTTCTCCCCCAAATGCATAAATCATTCTTAATTTATAGAAGTTTTGAGGGTAAGAAGTATCTATTATTAAAAGATTCCTCTTAAAATAGCTTCATTATGTCATGCACAGGAATTATGTCATATGTAACTCCCATATTAATTAATTTCCTCTTTATTTAGTCATTATTTCATGCATGAGAATATGTCATATGTAACTCTTATATTATTCTTCTCTCAACTCACATAGATACTACACTTCACAACTTTATCTATTTTGTGTAGTTTCTAACCAATGATGATTTCCTTAGGATTCTCCACCTCATTCAGATATTCTGTTAGGGTTATGAGTTATCTTCTACACTATCATACTTCTACATTGAACTGCACAACATTAAATTATGTAGAGAATTTTCCCTCTCAGTCTCTCTTTCAAACCCCAGGATCGGATCTATATTTAATTTGTTCTTTGTTTATTCATTTTGATATGATCTTCATCCTCTTAGCAATATGTGCCACCACTTAGTAGATCAAATCTACCATCATATTGGTCACAGGTGCAATTGAATGAATTAAATTTGTTTGCTAAGTCGGTTACTAGTTGAAACCTTATTTACACAGACTTAGCCATTTGGTATCCTCATATTCAAATATGGGCCATCGATCTCATCACTTCACGCCATGATCCATGGGCCTACATTCATCTCAACATATTTAAAACACCACCATCGTATTAACAATCCTTTAAAATCATGTTGTTGATCTAGGTTCCTTTGTACACATTCCCATTGCATATCGTTGTTTTGCTTCGGGCATCATCATTCATTTCCAAGATGTGAAGCACCTTAGCAATCACCATTATATCTCTACCTTTTTATCTCCATCTCACATCTATTGCTTTACACCATCGAAGATACTTTAACATATCGGGCTGAGATACATTTAGGTCTCTTTGATAAACACCATTCTCTTTGATACTGCTAGCAAAAGACATGGGCCCACATCATCGCCACACAATTCACAACAAGGATGTGAATTGGTCTACTGATCAATCATCCTTTGCCATTTTTCATCACACATCACCATATTTATCAATACTTTGTCGGGTCCCACTTTATTGGGATGTCGAAGGGATCGATCATTTTTTCTTTCCAATATTCATCCTTCTCTCCGATGAGGTGCTATCGGGATGCCAAAGGGAATAATCATCCAATCTCACTGATGTTCATTTGTCTCTTTGATGTGATTCCTTCACATTTGCACCATTTGATCAACCTTCAAATGATCTGCACCATTCATCACTCATTATGCAAATCTTTGTTCACCTTGATTTACTACAGCGATGAGAACAAATGTGATGCAATCATATCCTGACACCTGGAAATGGTTGTGTCATTCTTTGTTGACATCATACTCCACTAGCTCTTATCATTCATCACTTATTGTGCAAGGCTTGACTTCCTTTGAATTAATAATTGTGATCTGAAGAACACATGCGATGCAATCATATCCTGACACCTAGCAATTCTTGTGTCATTCTCCACTGGCACCCAATGTCCATTGCTCATCGCGAAAATCAACTTATCACTTCACTTCACAATAGCAATGTGAAGCAACCAAGTGATATGTTGCCACATGTCTGCTAGATCCACCATCAGAGTGTCGAAGGGACTCACATTTTGGTCCTGTCGACATGTCCCTATCTCTTGGATGAACCTTAATGACATCATTCTACACTAACTTCACTTCTTCCTTTGTTAGGTCCCACCAAATACATTGCAAGCACCGTCTGATCATCCTCATTCAATTTGCACTATTCCCCATTGTCCCTTGGGACTTAGCTGTGACCCACCAAAAACACAACGAGGTGGTGGGCACTGTCAGATCTTCTTGATCACAACTTTTGATCATACATCAACATTGTGTCGAAGGGAATTAGTACACTATCTCTTTGACAACCCATTGTCACCTTGATGTATCATTTTCTCTCTTTCTTTCTCGCTTCATTGAAGGGACACAAAACCATCTCCTCTAGACATGATGTGGTCTCCCCAATATGAACACACAAACTTCACCAACCTAGAGTACTAAGTGAAGGGGCCAACCATGGAATGACTTAAATGACATAAGTTGTAACTTATATGACTGGTAACCTACAATAGGTAGTCAACATAAAAAAAACTTCTATTAGAGTGCCATGACTACAAACCTAGGGTTTAACTAGTAAACCCTAATTTTAGTTGAGAGGAGAAATAATTCAATTTTGGGTGCATTATACATCCTCTAGACTTGCAACACACCTTTCTAAGAAGCTCTTAGGAAACCCATATTGAATCTATCCTTTGATTTTTCTTTTGGACACCAGATGAATTCACTGCAACACCATGAAAAATTTGGATGACAACAATGCAACATCCTGAGCAAATTTTGCAACTTACACTCCATCTTCCAGAACTAGATCCACAACATACCATATCTCTCCTTAGAAATTAATGAAAACATTTTGACATCAATGCTAACACACCCTTCATACAAGATCGGTTTCATATCATTCCTAATCCCTAGCCCCCACTTTAGTGAGAGGAGGAACCTACTTCAAACTCACACTAAAGTAGACAAACTTGCATCAAGAGGGGTTCTGATGTACCAATGCTTGTTAGATAGGATGACAATGATTAAGAGGGATGATCAAGGCCCCAAGGGTCACAATCCTATAGCAAACCAACATAAGCACAAAGGAACACACATGTAAATGATAAAGAGCATCATCAAGGCATAAGCATACACTACCAAAGTCATCAAGAAAAGTGAAAAATAAAACAAAATGGGGTGGATCAAGCTTCAACCATTTTTCCATCATGATGTGGATCAAATCTAAGTTGTTTTTCAAAAATGCATGATCCCACTATGAGAACATGAGAACTTTAGGCTATCTGTTGGGTGAGTATCCAAAAGGTGGGACACATACACACACAAGCGATATGCGCTCATGCAAACAAGTGAGAGGCTATGGGAAATTCATGCCTTGATTTAGCTTCTCATCCAACCAAACCAAAGTTATACCTCCTGATAACTTTGATAAGGCTACAACAACAATGATCTTTGAGCTTCATGAGGGCAAGAAAAACTTTACGTAAAGCTGAAGAGCTCATGAACAAACAAAATATCCATGGGCATGCAAGGTGTATTGTTATGCAAGATTTGTCATATAACCAAAATTTCAAATGCAACATAGGAACATTGAAGGAGTTTTTCTTAGTTCATACAAATATTTTAACTTAGGGAACATTGTGCTAATGTCTCCAAGAGAGGGATAATCAAAGAATAGAAGATTCACAACTTAGGGGATGTAGTGTGTCACATCAAGCCACTAAGAGGAATGTAATATGCTAAGAGAGATCATGCTCTTGAGGGTACATCACCCAATTTCAACCACAAAGCAAAGGATACATCACGTAAAGGAAATGAGAGAGAGACTACACAATGAAACGAAATGCACAAAAGAATAATTCCGTGTATGCTTTACTTTAAAGTAGGTGCTAAACACCATGCTATGAGAAATTACTTTAAAGTAGCAAGTGATCAATGCTAACAATAAAGAAGACATGGGAGCTTATTTAGAAATCCCTATGCCAAGTCATATGTTTCCAAATAATGCTACATCATAAAAAGGAAAAGAGAGGGGTTGCCCCCAAAAATAAAATTCCAAACACATGGGGGATCCATGGATTTGGGGTCAGTATGTTCTTGATACAATGTTTTTAGAGAGCTCAAAACTGTCATCATTCCCAAAATACTCTTGGAACTAGAAGAGTGACACGAAGAGAGCAAAAAAAAAAGAAAATCCTTTTAGGTCAACATGGAAGAGACATGAATGTATCAACACCTTGCACCATCCCCAAAATGAAAACACAAGACAAATGAAAAGAAGGTAAAGGAAAAGTTTTTGGGTCAACATGGAAGAGACATGAATGTCTCGACGCCTTGCATCATCCCCAAAAGGAAAACACAAACCAAAGAAAAAGATAAAAGAAAAAGGTAAAAGATTTACGACATAAAGAAGAATGTAGGTACAAATAGAGGAATGTCACAAAGAGAGAGAGATACATCAAACAAAAGATCATAGAGGATCACATTACACACATGCAATCACATAAAGAAAAATGAAAAAGAAATAATGCAAAGGGCTAGTAAGGCACATGCAATTCAACCTATTAGCAGTTCATCCACATCCCAATCATGTGCATCATATACAAAAGGAAGACAACTAGCCAAAGGGACAATAGCAAGTGTGGAACTAGGAGCATCACCAAGTTCAACACTCTTCCTAGGAGAATTATCATTTAAGCTCATTGAAGACGAAAACAATGTATTTAGTTTGTTATGCACTCCCTCATTGATTTTAGCAACCTCATCATCATCATCATCTAAGTTAATCATGATATGAGGTCTAATGATAATGTATAAAGAAGGGTTTAGCTCCTATTGCAGTTACAATATAACATCTTTTTGTTGCAATGAGGGAGACTCATCGTGCATTTCTTTAGTCAGGTTTGAATCTTTATTTTTATTTTTTATTTTTCCTTGTTTAACCTTCGAGCAAGGGCATGAAATCTATGCCCATGCTCTCTAGCACTTATATTTATTTTATTATGACCTTCAAGTTGTGTTTGTGTAAGAGCAGGTTTATCAACCATAGGTTTCTTTTCTTCCCTAAGAGGAGGTATGAAAGGAACCATAGGAGGTTGTTCAAATCCTTTCTCTTTAACTTTGTAGACTTTTTTATCCTAGGAGGCATGATGGGATTTTTTAATTATCTCTTGGTATTTTGGAAGAAATGGTCAAAAGATCTATCTGAGGTGGATCTTGGTTATTTGAAATTTCTTTAGGTTTAATCATGGTTCCGTCAATGATGGTAGGCTCGTCATGGGTTGAGGCATGTTTTGAAGGGATATATTTTCTATGCATTTCGCCTTAAAATTTTGATAGGATTTGAAAAAGAAGTCTTCTCAAGGTTTAATAGGTTCCATAAGCTCAGGCCAAAAGAAATATAATGAAAAGTTTCCACGGGAAGAAAAAGGGTTAAATCCACTATGATGCATAGTAAATATTTCATTGTCAAAGGGGAACTTTAAGCATTTATGCACAACCGATAGGACAACTTCCATGGAGTGTAGCCATGGGTGACCAAGCTTCACATGGAATTGATCTGATGTTGATATGATGCAGAATGAGACATCTAATTTTTTTTGTCCTATTTGTAGAGGTAAGGTGATTTATCCCATCATAGGGCAAGTAAAACCATTATGCATCTTTATCCATGCTTTCAATTTATTATATGTTTCTTGATAGAGCTCGTTGCACAAGTAGGAATTCCTCATTGATCATGTTCTCTCCATAGACGGGATCAATTAGTATCCCATTAGTGGGCTTATCATAGATTTGGTCAACTATGTAGAGAGGACCATCAAGTGCATTTCTAATGATATCTTTAGATGAGAAAACAATTTCAAGAGGATTTTTAGTTCAGCCCTTATGAGGTTGAGTTTCAATCAATGTAATCAAACTTTTTTCAATATTATCCATAGGACCTTTTTTAGTGCTATCCATAGGATTTTTTTGAATTGTATCCATGTTCTTGTCAACGTTGTCAACATTCATCACATCATTCTTTGAAGGTTCACTAGCTTTGACAAATGAAATATTATGTTTTGGCATAGGGTCGGTAAAGATTTTCAATTTTTGGTTAGGAGGGGCAACAAACTTATTTCCTTGATCATTAACACCTACAACTAAAAGACGACTAGAATCAAGGAGGTCTTGCACAAGATGTTTAAGATGCTTACAATGTTCCATGTCATGTCCCTTTTTTTGATGACAATGGAAATAAGCATTCGATCTAAAACTTGGAGGTAAAGGTTTATTAGGGTCATGAGTTTTAATGGGAGGCAAGGTGGTCATTTTTTGTTCTAAAATTTGTGACATTGTGTTATGAAGGGTATTGGGTAGGGGAGTGAATTTCCTTTTTTAAGTCCCCATAGTTAAAGGGTATGTTGCTTTTATAGTAGCTACTTGGGTGTCAACATGTTGATTTGTTTGCTGAGGGGTATTTAGTTGAAGGAAACCTTTATTCTATTTCCTAAAAGGTTGGTAATTATTTTGGTTTGCGGACTTGAACTTCTCAATTCGGCTAGAGGTGGATTTTGCATCACAACTACTAACCAAGTTTTGATAATCATGGAGGGCAGTACAAGTGCATGAAGGAAGGTAATTTCATCATGGTAAGCTTATCTTGTATCTTACTTTCCAAATTCTCTATGAAAATATTTTGAAGGTGAAGGTCGAGAACCTTTACATTGATTTGGGAATAAAGTGATTGATAGTGTGAAATAAAGTTAGTAATATTTTCCTCTTCTTTTTGCTTACATCTCATCATATCGGCCAAGGTCATTTTAGGAGTCATATGTGTTAAAAGGCGTAGGACAACTGAGAGGGGGGGTGAATCAGTTATCACCAAAATTAAACTCAAAGCATCAATACTTATCAATTTCACAACCACACTATTCTATTATTAAGTATGAACATGAAATGCGGATAACAGAAAGAAAAATCAACACAATGAACGCCAGATTTTACATGGAAAACCCAATAAGGGAAAAACCATGGTGAGTATTAACTCACAATATAAATTGGTTCCAAAACCAAATATATAAGGCTCACTACCCTTAATATGAATCACTATCCAGATACAAAAGCTCACTACTTACACAAGGAGGCTCACTACCTACAAAAAGATTACAAAATAAAATTGGCTTCACAACCAAAATGAACTGAAGAGAGTGCACCTAACAAGTGTTGATACAGTACCAGTGATGCTCAATAAACATACTTAATGCACTTCATCATCTTCACACTTTTTGCATTCATAGCTTCACAACCACTACTACCTCTTCATCCATCAATCTTCAAACCTATCCAATATATATACTCAATCCATCTGTAATCATTAATTAGGTCGACCTAATTAGATGCATTCCCTGTTTACCAAAAATACCAACTGTCGGCCTCAAGTATTTGCAAAATATTTTCAACCAATAAATCAAAACATGTAGCATACTTTATCATGTCGCATAGACCTAAGATAGGTTGTACATATATCCACATAACAAAAATTGATTCACCATTTCACAACTTATTCATGAAGTCAACTAGAAATAGACATAATTGCAAAAAGTAATCAATAGAATAATGTTGATATGCCATATGAGCATGGGGGCATGAGAGATTATGAAAATACATGCTTTCAACACCCAAAAATTATTTCCCAAAACTACAAGCAGTAACTATCAGCCACAAAGGATTGTAGACTAAAATACCAGAGAGTGTGGCTTGTATACCGATTCAAATACTGGGTCAAGCACAGACTTAGACTTGCAATCACAACCTGTATAAAATGGTGGCATCAATGACAACACAAAGTTGTATAGTTATCCATTCTTCTTCATTCTTCCAACAATATGCACTTGGAAATGCTTTATAAAGGCCTCAACAAATTCATTGAATGAACAAATTGAGCTATTCGATAATGAAGAAAACCATTCTAAGGTGGTATCCTTCAAATATCTAGGGAAAATTTTAGCTAAGAGTTTATCGTCAAGAATAAAGTCACTACATAAGGTGGTATAAGTGGAAACATGGTTAGAAGGATCTCCCTTCCCTCCATATTTCCTGAATCTAGGCACCTCTACACCGTGTGGCATTGGTGTTCTCAATATCTCCAAGGATAAGGGACTGCTTTTGACATGATATGCAGGTGGTCCATTTTGATTTTGGTTTATGGTGGAAACTTTCTTTTGAAGAGATGAAATGGTTTGCAGAAGTTGGTTTATGAGAGGGTGATTTTTTGCATTTTGAGATGGAGGGGAATAAGGTGGATGTCTATATGTGTTCAAGGTACAAGTGAATGGAATGTTTACAAGAGGTAAAGTGGTAGGATATATGGTGTGCAATACCAAAAAGGTACTAGGGATGCTAGCGGAAATATCCAAGGAAGGAATCGCATTACTATTAAGTTGCATTGTTGTTGTGACTTGAGGGTTGGTATAGGTAGGAATAGAAGCAATTGTTGCGGGAGGAGGAATTTGAATTCCACCTTGGCTTTGGACATTTTTTGAAGGTAGAGGACAGCTAGTGGTTGAGGTAAGATGTTTTCCAAAAATATGAACTATGTTACACACAAGATCAACTTTGTATTCACTTTCAAGCATGTGATGAATGTTATCTATGGTAGGGATAGCAGTGCTTGAGATGTTCTTAGTACTTATTTGATTTTGTAGGTGTGCTAGGTCTTCATGGATTTGGATTATGTTTTCTTGTAGAATACTAGCAACCATTGTTTCAACATGTGTTACACTACTTGAGGGCAAAGATTTTCTTAGGGTATGGTCCATACCTAGTGAACTATTTTCAACACTAGTAGTGAAAGAGATAGATAACCCAAGATCCATGATGATTGTGCTATCGCTGGATGACATGAGTCTCGTGCTTCATCTCACTATAGTATTAGCAATAGGAAACCATGTAGAAAAACTCATACAAGGGACAATCAATGAAATGTAAGATGTAATGAAGCTAAGCTAAATGCAATGAAATGAATGTAATTGAAGCTCCACAAATTGAAACAAAAAACTAACAGTAGCAAATTGAAAAACGAAAACAAAGAAATTAATGATGTGAAAAGTAGTTTACAATATGAAATGGGACTAAATCACCCAGAGGGGTGTATGATTCCCAAAGATTGTTTTTCAAATGTTTGAATGTTGAATGATAATCACTACAAAATACCTAGAAACCAAGCAAAATCACCTGTACTGGGACTAAATTTCCCAAAGGGGCATGAGTCCTAGTTTAGGGTTTTTGCACAAATTTTAGAAAAATCCAAGTGAAAGTTATGGTTTTTGAGTTGTATGATGTCTAAGCTAAGTGAAAATGAAAATTTCAGATGAAATTCAATGATGCGAGATGCAAAAATGCAAACCTATATGCACTTTCACTAATGAAAGATATAGAAACCCTAGAATGCCAGTTAACTAATGCAAACCTTAATGCAAAGTCAATGCAAGCTAAATCTAAGATGATGATGCACTCCAAATTAGAATTAAGATGTTCTAAATGTAGGTTCACCAAAACATAAAGTTGGAAATATGGTCCCACCTTTTTGGAAGATGGAACACACAAGGGGATAAGACCCTCCTATTTCGCAACCATTACACTCAAAGAAACCCTAGAGATCTCAAGCTTAGGGATGAAATGATTGAAAGATATCTACAATAGGGGTGTTCTAGGATATAAAAAATGACTAAAGAGAGGTTCACCACCAAGCTAGGGCTTGAAAATACTAGCGAAATGCAAGATCTAATGTTTAAACCTAGAGCAGTGCAAAGCTTCACTAAATGACCTATAAATGCATGTAAATCAAAACAAAAAGCTGAGAGATCAAAAGTGTGCACCTGAAAACCTATAAGAGTCTGATTGAAGACCTAAAATGATGAATATGCTAAAATTAATGTCTTTCGAGATTCATATGCTAGTCTAGGTGATTTAGTCCTAGATTAGGGTTTCTGGGCAGGAACAGGAATCTGGCAAAGATATGTCTGAAAGACCTAAAATCTAGAAATTTCATTGTATTGTGACTCATATGCCAGAAGTGGCATATTTTTCTAGTATGATTTTTTTGGAAAATTAGGACCTAAATCTACTCTTCAATCTCTACTCAATCTTCTCCACTTGATCTTCAGGTTTGAACTGTTGAATTTTGCACTTTAGATGTTCTTCAATGATGATGTAGATGATGAGAAAACTTTGAACACCTTGAAAACTTTCTCCAAACCTTCTCTTTAATATTTCTTCAACCTAAATCTGCAAATCACACACTAAAGAGAGGGAAAAATGTTGTTTTTTTAGTGGAAAGGGGTTTTCCTTGGTCAAACCCCATTTTGGTAATCAAAATTTTTAATGAAATAAAATAAGATAAAGGAATGATGAATGAACAAAATGTAATATTGCAACTCACCAACTCCTAGCAATAAAAGGTTGCAAACATGTATGAAGTGGCTCCAATGGATGTAGATCTTGAATCTTGCTTGAATGTGATAGATCTTGAATTGAACACATGCTTGAATCATGAAACCTTACATCACGATTGTTAGCTCAAAAAAAAACATGATGCTTGATACTTAAATAATGCTCCAAAACACTTGATAATCAACTCTTTGAGATTCTTGAATTCTCTTGTGAATGCTTGAATGCTCTTGTAAACTCCAAATTTCTATAAGGATATTTATTCAACTTGCTAGGTCACTTGATTGCTTGTTAGATAAAAATCAGTGAAATAACCTTGTATTTATACTTGTCTATGCAAAATTTCCTGAAATTACAACACTACAAGCCAACATCAAATCTAGGAGGATAAAATCCCACCAAGAATTTGAATTAAATTTAATTTTGGGCCACATGGGACTCATATGCCAGAAGTGGCATATGAGTCCCATTAGGCTTAACTATGGGACACATTTTTCAAAAATGCTTAGAATGATACAAAATCTAGATTGGGGCCCTAAAACCTAGGTGGGATTCATACGCCCAAGGTGGTGTATGAGTCCCAGATCACTAAATATGGGCCACACAACCTAAAAATACATGAATTATGATTGGATATTGGTCTATGTGAGGATTATCCTCAAAAAGATGCATTAAATGAGGCTTGTGGATGCAAAATAAGGTCGATTAAAGCATAAAGAAGCCCAATTCATAATGAAAACCCTAGATTAGTGTGAAAGTGTGAAGGTACACTTTACAACGCCCTATATAAGGCACAATTAGGTTCACTTAGTTTACAAGGGCCCAAGACCTAATGTGAATGTGTTAAGCATGATACAACACTAAATCAAGGCCATTTTAAGCTCCATCTAGCAAGGAGGACCCAAAAAAATGCGAAAATGTAGGGGAATACATTTTCCGTCATTACAGCTAGTAACCTACAATATCAGTCTAGAAAGTTTCAGGAATTTTTGTTTTATGCCCATCTAAGTCAAAACATCCATTTAGTGCAGTCATTTTTGAATCATTCCAGAATCATTTCATTAGAAAAAATTTGAAAATCTGAAAATCTTTACATTCCTAAAGCTTTGCATAATATGGATAAAAGTACTTTTCACCTTTGGATACACAATGTTTACATTCTTAATGCTTTGCATAAGTTGAATAAAAGTACTTTTCACTTTTGCATACACAATTTTTACACTCATGAAACTTTGCATAAGTTGTATAAAAGCACTTTTCATTTTTGGGTACATATTGTTTATATTCTTGAAGCATTGTATAAAATGGATAAAAGTACTTTTCTTTTTAGGCACACAATGTTAGTATTTTACCTTTCTAGGAATTTTAAGAAAAAATTCATCCCTCCCACTTATGATAATGCTATAGTGAAAGATAATACAATAGTGGATAATCATGACAATCAAATTTGGTCCTCTCCCAATAGCTCTCCTATTTGTGAAGAAGATCTTTTGGTGTTAGAAGATCAAATCGATGAGAGTCATGAGAATCATATTTGTTTCTCTTCCCCTACTATGGAAAACATTATTGAACAAGAGAATGCCATCATTGAAAAATAAGAAAACTCAACTATTGATGACTCCCCTACTTGTGATGAAGTTATTGAATGTCATTAACATCTAGTTTGTTGCTTTCCTAAAAACTCTCCTACTGGGGAAGATATCATTGTGCAAGAAAATGACAACACTAACACGTCTTTCAAACAATAGTGACATGGATTCCTTAGATGAGTATGATGAAGTGACATTAGAATCCCCTTCACTAAGAGATCATCACAATAAGGATAAGTCTTTTAAGGTTATCAACATTAGAGCTCCCTCAAGTCCTATAATTCTTCCTACAAATCCTTTAATTATTGGACCGCCTAAGCCTCAACTTATCCTCTATCCACCCTCGCAACAACTACAAGTTCAAAAAAAACTTGTGCTTATCTTATAACCACCTAAAAAGAAACCATTTCAATAGGAGATATCTTGAACTTTACAAGGAAACTTGATAATGACAATGTTTCACAGCAACCAAGTTACAATATTGTTACTCATACATACAATACAAGGAACAATAGGCAACAAAAAACCCCTCCCATTTCATTACCCTTGCCTCAACCTATATTGCATAGTGATCCTTGTTTGCTTTTGTTGCAAGTATGATGGTGTTTTCATTGATTTCAATAGGATTTCTACTAACTAGTGTTGTCATTGATGTTAACTATGTTATTGCATAAAGAAAATGTTGAGGATATTGAGAAAATTGAGAAGAGGAAAATAGGTTGTAAGTTGTGCATGTGTAGTTGAGATATTGAGGAAGTGTTGTGAGTACATGGAGCTATCTTTTGTTACAGTATCTGGAGATGAGCTGGAATGAATTAATGAGCTAAGATGATGTCTTTGGTACTTGATTTCCAAGTGATTTTGAGAAAATTTGATAAACGGAAAAAATTGTGTTGGGAAAATATTTAGAATGAATGTGTTTTGGATTGTGCTCCGCGTTTCTTTTGTATTGATGTTATGCCTATGCAGACTTATTATGTTGGTTGAGGTTGTTAGAGGTTTCTATGTTCAAAATTTTGGGTTCTAGATCATTGGTAAGAGGAAATTGTGTATACTAGTATGAGAATTGGTTTTCGAGTGTTGTTCAGAGGTGTCAGGGAGAAATGTATTTGCTCCACATTTCTGTGCAGTTTCTTTTTAGGACTTGTGGTTTTGAAGGAGAGTTATGGTATTTTTTTCTCTTGTCTTTTTCAAGAGGATTCATGGTTAGGTGTATCAGAAGTTTTGAAAGTGTGTTCTTAATTTTTAAATGTGTTTTCACAAGTATTAGCTGACCTATTGTCTACATTACATTCAGATATGTTCAAGTATTAATGGATACATAATGTGGCATGTGAGACTTAATTTTGGGTCTTGATTAAGTGTTGTTTTGGTCCCCTTTCATTCCTATCCACCATGAGAATGTTTAGGTGTCGACCTAATTTGTATTTTTAATTACAACAGATAGAATGCCAACCTTAGAGAAGATGTTTAAGGTTTAGGTTGATATAAATAAGAGTGGAGTTGTTGTGAGTTGAGTATGAAAGAAGTGAGAAGTAAGATAGATGCAAGATCAATGCAAGTGATGTCTGTGTTGTGAATTTGAGTAGAGCAGTGTGACCTTCAAAGTAGTGGATTCCTGAATGTAGTGAGTTGAAGGTGTTTGAAATCACTGAAACAAGACTATGAAAGTGTTGGAGCATTTTGGTGGATTCCTTGTTGCATTGAGAAAGTGATCTCTGTGTAAAATTTCTCTTATGTCTTCTTGTGTTTCTTTTTGTCATAGTGAGCCTTGACTATGAGCCTTTTGGACAATGTTTGTGAGCTAATCCTCACTATGGTTTTTCCCTCATTGGGTTTTCCACATGAATCTGGTGTTCTCTTGTGTATGGTGTTGTTATTTCAATTTCTATTATCTACATTTCATGATTAATCATTATAACAGAATAAGGGTTTAATAAATGCATGTGGATCTGATTACTAATAAGATTTTTGATGTTTTGATTAGATACAACTGATTCACCCACCCTCTCAGTTGTCTTGTTCATTCAACAATTTGTATCAGAGCAAAGTTACTTGGAGAAGAGCTTAATCACTTAAGGTAGATCTAGGATGGCGAGCAAGGTTAATTTTGAATGCCCTAGGTTCAATGACACTGATTATGCATTCTAGAAGAAAAATATTGAAGGAATCTATCAGCTTAGGTATTTGAGGTTGAAAAGGTTTATCAGACTACATATACTCCACCTCTAAATAGTCCAAGTACAAGTTCATAAATCAAGGCACATGAGATCAATGCTAAGGCAAGATTTATTATTGTGAATAGTCTTTCAAATACTAAATTGGTAAAAGTTATGAGTTTGAAGATTGCTAAAGAAGTTTGGGATAAGCTAGAAAGCATTTATGAAGGAGATGAGAAAGTCAAACAAGCGAAGTTGCAGAATTTCAAGGCATAATTTGAGACCTTGCATATGTTTGAAGATGAAATAATCAAAATATATATGCAAAGAGTTGATGAGATGGTGAGCACAATGAGAGGTCTTGGTGCATAAGTCAAAGAATCTAAAGTGGTAAATAAAGTTCTCATATATCTTCCCGATTCTTATAGTGAAAAGGTGTCTACTATTGAGGAAATTACAAATCTTGATACTTACTCTAGAGATCAAATGATTGGTACACTAACTTCTTTTGAAATGAGAAAAAAGGGTTTGAAAAATGGTATAGTTGTAGAGATTGCTTTCAAAATCCAGGTATTAGAAAAGGTTGGATATTTGGATAAGGAAGATCTTGATGATGTAGAAGCGAACTTTGTAAGAAGAATGAAGAATGGCATCAGTAAGTACCAAGGTAAACTACCTTTCAAATGTTTTAGTTGTGGTGGTATAGTTCATTATGCTTCTAGATGTCCAAGGAGAGTTGCAAATGATAAGAGCAAGGAGAACAAAGGAAAGATGATTAAGAAAGCTTATTACGTTAGAGAAGATGCTAGTATTTCTCATGATGAATCTGATTATGGAGACTTTGATGATAATGAATTCTTGTTCTTGGATATTAAAGAAGGATCTAGTTCTACTAACTCTAAAAGTTGTGTGAAAGAATGTATTCTAGAGAAGAAGGATAAGGTTGAAGGTACTTTGGTATCTTCTTGTCATGTTAAAGAGGATAAGAATTACTGGGTTGTTGATAGTGGCTTCTCTAATCACATGACTAGAGACAAAAGTAAGTTTGTTAAGCTTGAGAAATATGATGGAGGACTAGTTAAATTTTGAGATGATTCAAGAGCTAAGATTTGTGGAATAGGTTCAAATAGTTTCGATGGTAAGCATAAAACCGATAATGTTTATTGTGTTAAGGGTTTAAGACATAACCTTTTGAGTGTTGGAAAAATGTGTAGAAAGGGATATAATCTTGTGTTCAAGGATGAAACATGTGAGATTAGAAAAGGGTCCAAAACTATGATTGATGTTGGTAAGAGAATAGATGGAAACATTTATCAGCTTAAGGGTGTTGATGGAAATTGATTTATGTCATAGATTAGTGATATTTGGCTATGGAATCGAAGGATGTTTCATATGAATTTTGATAATTTTGTGAGAATCAGTTCAATCCATGTAGTAAGAGACCTTCCTAGAATCATGAAGCCTATCAATGTTGTCTACAGAGATTGTCAGTTTGGAAAGCAAGTAAGGATTGGTTTCAGGGGAAAGGAATAATCTACTATCGAACTAGTGGAATTAGTTCATATAGATCTTTGTGGTCCTACAAGTGTGATAATTCTCCAAGGTGACATAACTCCTCATCAAAATGGAGTTGTTGAAAGGAAAAATAGAAGATTCAAGAAGCTTCTAGGACTATGATGAAAGAGGAAAATTTACCGAAAGTCTATTGGAGAAAAGCTATTCATACTGCTATTTACATACTTAACAGAGTTCAAGCTAAAGATAACAACACAAAGACTCCCTGTGAGTTATGGTTTTGAAGGATTCCTACTGTGAATTACTTTAGAGTTTTTGAAAGCAAATGTTATATCAAAAGAGAAGAACAAAACTTAAGAAAGTTTGATGCAAGGTCTAATGAAAGTATCTTCCTTAGATATTCTACTAAAAGAAAAGCTTACAAATGTTACAACAAAAGGTTGAGAAAGATAGTTGAAAGTGCAAATGTTTAAGGTTGATGAAAACTTGTAGAATTGAATTGTAGTGGATGGATATGTTTCAAATGAACCTGATTATAGAGAAATAGAAGAAAAAAATGCTAATGAAGAAGAAGTGTAGAATGAAGAAGAAGAAGAAGCTCAGGAGAAGACCCCTAAGTATGTGCAAAAGAACCATTCTGAAGAACAAATCATTGAAGATAAAAGGAACTTAGGTGTATTGACAAGAAGCAAAATTGTTGAAGTTCAGATAAATCTATGTTTACTTTCTAAAGTTGAACCTAAAACAATGAGTGAAGTGTGCAAGGATGAACATTGGATGAAGGTGATTAAGGAAGAACTTATGTAGATAGAGAAGAATCAAATGTGGGAATTGGTCCCTAGAATGGAAAACAAGAATATAATTGGAACTAAGTGGGTTTTCATATGGTCCCTAGAATGGAAAACAAGAATATAATTGGAACTAAGTGGGTTTTCATAAACAGGATAAATGAGAATGGAGACGTTGTAAGGAATAAGGAAAGACCTGTGTGTAAGGGTTACTCACAAGTGGAAGAAATAGACTTTGAAGAGATGTTTGCTTCTATGGCTAGGATGGAAGCTATTAGAATATTTTTGGCATTTGTAGTGTTAAAAGACTTTAAAGTTTATTAGATTGAAGTGAAGTATGTTTTATTGAATGGTGAATTAGAAGATGAATTTTATATGGAACAACTGAAATAATTTCAATTATTAGATCAACTGGATATGGTATGTAAATTGAAGAATGAACTATATGGATTGAAGCAAGCTCCCAAAGCTTGGTATGCAAGATGGGACTGGTACTTGATACAATAAGGATTTAGTAAGGGAACCACATATAGTAATTTCTATTTCAAAATTGAGGAGGAAAAAATCATGATAGTGTTTGTATATTTGGATGATATTATCTTTGGTGGAAATGAAGCTATGTGTAAGAAATTTGTTGAAGAAATACAAAAATAGTTTGAAATTTCAATGTTTGGGGAGATGAATTTCTTCCTTGGGCTACAAATCAATCAAACAGATAAAGGGATTTTCATTTCACAATCTAAGTATGTCAAAGAGATGTTGAAGAAGTTTGGAATGGATGAATCCAAGCTAGTATGTACTCCTATGGTGACAAGTTTTAAATTGAGCAAATATGATGATTCACCTAATGTTAATCAGAGCAAGTATAGATCTACGATTGGCAGACTCATATATCTAACTACTACTAGATTGGATACCATGCATGTAGTTTGTCTTGTGGCTAGATTTCAAGATCCTAGAGAAACACATGTTGCAACAATGAAAAGGATATTCAAATATTTAAGAGGCACTCTGGATTATGGCTTATGGTATCCTAAGGATACTAATTTCACATTAAATTCTTATACAGATGCTGAAATGATGTCTTTGGTACTTGATTTCCAAGTGCTTTTGAGAAAAATTGATAAACAAAAAAAATTGTGTTGTGCAAATGTTTAAAATGTGCTCTGGATCATGCTCCACATTTCTTCTATATTGACGTTATGCCTGTATAGGTTTATTATGTTGGTTGAGGTTGTCAGGGGTTTCTATATTTATAATTTTGGGTTTTGGATCGTTGGTAATCTAGGAAATTGTGTTTACTAGTATGAGAATTGGTTTTCCAGTGTTGTTCAAAGGTGTCAGGGGGAAATGCATTTTCTCCACATTTATCCATAGTTTCTTTTTATGACTTGTGGTTTTGAAGGAGAGTTAATGGTGTTGTTCTTTTTTTTTGTTAAGATGATTCATGGTTAGGTGTATTGAAAGTTTTGGAAGTGTTTTCTTAATGTTTAAATGTGTTTTCATAGGTATTGGTTGACCTAGTATCTACACTACATTTGGAAATGTTCAATTATTAATGGATGTGTCATGTGGTATGTGAGACTTAATTTTGGGTCTCGATTAAGTGTTGTTTTTGTCCCCTTTCATTCCTATCCACCATGGGAATGTTTAGGTTCCAACCTACTTTGAATTTGTAATTACAATGAATAGAATGTCGACCTTAGAGAAGATGTTTAAGGTTGAGGTTGATATAAATAAGAGTGGAGTTGTGAGTTGAGTATGAAAGAAGTGAGAAGTAAGATAGATGTGAGATCAATGCAAGTGATGTGTGTGTTGCAAATTTGAGCAGAGAAGTGTGAACTACAAAGTAGTGGATTCTTGAATGTAGTGAGTTGAAGGTGTCTGAAATCATTCAAATAGGACTATGAAAGTGTTGGATCATTGTGGTGAATTCCTTGTTGCATTGTGAAAGTGTTCTCTATGTAATATTTCTCTTTAATCTTCTTGTATTTCTTTTTGTGGATTGATCCTTTAGACAGTGTATCCTATTTAGGCAATAAGTCTTTTTTTACCAAGTTTGCATTTACTTATATTGTGAGCTAATCCTCACCATGTTTTTTCCCTCATTGGGTTTTCCATGTAAATCTAGTGTTCTCTTGTGTATGGTGTTGTTATTTTAGTTTTTGTTATTTGCATTTTATGATTAATCATTATAACAAAAGAAGGGTTTAATGAATGCATGTGGATCTTATTACTACTGAGAGTTTTGATGTTTTGATTAGATTCAACTGATTCAACCCCCCATCTCAATTATCTTGTTCATTCAATGGCCTCTACATAGTGGAAAGGAGTATGATATTGGTGAACAACTTAAAATACTCACACTAAGATATCCTTATGGGTTCTTATTCAAGCCTCCCCTCATTATCATAACATGATTCAAAGTGATTTGCAACAAGTCGTGGTTCCCCCTAGTGCAAACCTGAATGATATAGTAACCCTAATTCAAGGAATGAATGAAGACATTATTTTCCACCAAAGTGAGCTACCTCCTTTGGACGTGCAAAAAAAAAATGAAGCTTTCATGATAATACCTATTATTAATAGGAAGGAGATAAAGAGAACCCTTGTTGACAATGGCTTTTCCATTAATATATGTAGTGTAAACCTTTTGGATAAGATTAGAGTAGAAAAAATCCAAATTCAACCAAACTCTTTCTCTATAGGTGGTTTTGATAATGTGGTAAAGCAACCTTTTGGTGTGATAATGCTACCTATGAGATTTTACAAAGTTACATTGCAAACTACTATCCATGTTATGCCTCATGCTCTTTCATATAATCTTCTTTTAGGTAGGCCATGGATTCATGCAATGAATGGGGTGCCTTCTACTCTTCATCATAAAATAAAGCATGTCTACAACAATAAAGTGTATACAATAAATGCCATACCTAAACCAAAAATTTGTTTGAACATTGAGAAAGACAAGGAATATCCTTTGAAAACATTGATACCAACTACACAAGTAGAACCCATGCAAGAACAACAAAAAGATAAGTGAACTAAACCCTTCACAATGTTATCGATGGATGATTTGGGAT
>VDFB02285547.1:0-45654 GCA_007258455.2 Sequoia sempervirens | reverse complement strand
AAAAAACAAAATATCTTCAAATTGGATAGGGGAGCAATAACTATGGTGGATGGGATATTTTGGGGAAAGTTGACTAAATTTGGGGAATATGTTTCATTTTAAAAATATATTGTTGTTAAAAAGGAAAGGGAGTTTTTCATGTTTGTTTTATGCATTATTGGAATTTGGGTGAAGATTTTGGAAGAGCTTGGAAAAATCATCTTGCACGGAAGCTCAAATTTCTTTTTCAAACTCTCCTTCAAGCTTCAGATTACAGGTTCTCCTTGTTTATTGTTTTGGAAATTTGCATTTTCAATTTGAAAACTTGCTTAGAAACATTTTTGAAAACCCTGTTGAAATTTTGAAGAAATTTAGATTTTTTGTAAAAAAACAAAACTTGCAATAGAAAATTTCCATTTTAACAATAGAAAAATGGAAAGAAACAAAATGAAATTTGAAAACATCTATTTTGGAGTTGAAATGTTTTATACCAAATTTGAAATTGAAACTAGGAAATTGTGTTTGAAAAATTAGTTTTATTGTTAATTTTCTGTAGAAAAGTTGCACAGTTTAACTGTAAAACAATGAATATATACATAGGATGAAGTTATGCTGGTGAAATTTTCTATTTTTATAAAAAAAAAATTACACAGAAAAAAATTCTGTGCACAGGGGAGAAATCCTTTTTTTTAAAATTTCATTATAAATATATATATATATATATATATATATATATATTAATGGCAGGGGAGGGGGTAGCCATGGTTGCACAACCCATGCCCCAGTGAAGGGGTGTTGTTGTGGCAACGCTCCCTCCACAGGGGAGGTTGGGCGTAGCCTATGGCTACATCCCCTCTCCCTTTGGGGGCCCGTGGGGCCAACAATAATTCGCTTTTTTATTTTTTATTTTTTTTAATTTATTAATTTTATTTTGTATTATATATATATATTATGTTTTTAATAATTGGGAGTTATTTTAATTAGTAGGAATATAAAATGTTTTTTTTTAAAACATATATTTAAATGATATTTAAATATTTAAAAATATGGATTTTAAGATGGTTATTCTATTATCATAGATTGAAATAAAATTGACTTTATAACAAATGATTTTATTTAAAAAAGTTGATTTTTATTATTATGTGTAATTGGAGAAAACATAATTAAATTATTAGTTAAGTTCCTTAATGTTGCCAATGTAATTTTAATTACTTTTGAGTAGTTGCAAATAATTTTAATTATTTTTATTTGATTACATGTAATATGTTATCACCTTGCTTGGATTTAGGAAATCCTAAAGTAGGATAGTAATTTTCCTAATTTGTCTTTTTGTTATGAAATCTCCCTCTTTCTTGATGATTGGGCAAGTAGAGTTATTTGTTATGTAAGTCTTCCAGATGGGTTTTTCATTTAATTGTGTGGGTTGTCGTAAGGTGTTAGTCAACTTGTGAATTTCCTTGGGTAGTGCGTATTTTGGATCTAGTGTTATACCCAGTTATCATGAACAAGATGTGTGGACCTTATTTCATGGATAGGGAGTTATTATCCTTAGATCACACTTGTGTACCCTTGGGTGTGGAGCTATTCCATGTGTTGTCTTAGAGGAGTGGCTTGCAATGAGGGTTGAAACACAAAGTGGTGTCAGGGTTTGTAAGTTAGTTAATTCAGTGATAACATAAATAAACTTATTAGGGTTTAGGTTGTATCAAAAACTTAACAAGATTAATTTTTCCTCACTCATGGACGCAAGGGCTTGTATAGACTTGGGATGGGATGAGAAGGCCTAGAATGACAAGATCATTATCCTTTCTTTACGAGAGATAACTAATTCTGCATTGGTTTGCATGAGGGGTCAGGAGTCGTTAGAGGTTTCCAGGATATCCCGAGATGGGGGTTGGATCCTAGGAAGACTTACCTTGATATCCCATGTAACATTGTGATGGCACTTCTCCTAAGTCAACAGTATGTTTGTATCAGTGATGCAATTGATTATTTATCTCTGGAAGCATTGTAACCATTGTGTTAAGTGATGTTGTACTTGTATTTAATTCAGTTTAGTTATGAGTAGCCTGTTCCTAGAGGTAGATGGTCTTGCCTAGGAATCCTTGTTACTATCTCCTAGTACGGGGGGTGTGTCTTCGAGTATCACATGGTTGGGTGGAACGTGCACCTTAATCGGTTGGGTCATCTTCTTGTTCGTGTGGATGAGATTTCCAGTTGGAGAGCTTATGGGATCCAGTTTCATTTGATGCTTTATTCTTTTCAGATGATGTTGTAATTTATTACCCCTCATTTGTTATCGAGGTGGAAGATGTAATATGTAATCATGCTTATTAGATTTAACTCATTCGGGGAATGAGAGTTGTAATCTTATTGTTATCTGAAATCAAGTAGTATCTCTTATGCTTTGATGTAATTTATCATGTATGGAATGTATGTGTATTTAATTAATTAAATAATTAAATGTTATGGTTCCTATTCATGTTTCTTGTTTGGGTTTTAAGTAAACTCAGTCTCGTAACCTTAGGGGTTGTTGACAATGGGTAGTGAACTTGCATGTTAATTGTACTTAAACAAAAAAAAATTAGTATGTTTGAGTAGTTAATTGCAACTTCCCCTAGGGTTTCATGGTGTTGCATTACACTTTCCCCTCTTGCAACATTATTTATTTTGACTCTCCAACTGCACTATGCAATCATTCATTTAAAAGTGGATTTTTCTATTCTCAATTGTGTTGTAATCCGTAATACTTGTGTTCTATGAAAATGTTTACTGTGGATTCCGGCTCATCTATGACTTAGCTATAATTTTTAACTATTCTTTTAGGATTTTTTTTACATAAATTCCCCATTTTGTCTATAATATTTAGTGGCAAATAATCTAGGTTGAATCTTCAATTGGGAAACCAATTGTTAGATACAAATTGGTGTCACACCTTGTCTAGATAGCAATAGAATTACAAGTGGAGATTCTTATAGCTAATTTCCATCTCTCGTTAAAAAACACATGCATACTAAAACTTTAATTTCCAAAACTATAGAAATATACTAATTATAAAAGTACTCAATATTGAATGTCTTCCTTTCATGGAAACAATGTATACTTTTTTTGTCCAATTTTAAAAAATACACACATGCGTGATGACCCTTACAAAAAACTTCCATTAACTTCAAAATTAAAAGATTAATTGATTTAATAGGCTACACAAAAAGTGACAATATACATGTGCATCTATTGCCATTAAATATAAAATCCAAATATTCTTACTAGAAGAAACAATTATTTTAAATTTAATATTTAATTTAATTTTTAAGTTCCCACTTTTAAACAAATTTAAAAATTGATTTCCAAATTTTCTAATAGTATTAAATAAAATTTATAAAAAATGTTCTTTGTGATTACTTGATTCTTACAATCTAACTCATCTATTTCCTTCACGATCACATTTCCATGCAAATAAAAAGCTTCAACCCTCCTCACCACAAACGTTCCCCACCGTGGTAGGCCCCTATCAGCTGATTGTTGCATGCCTATGCATACGATTGGTAGTTAATAATATTATATTATTTATTAAAAGTTAAATTACATGCATATTATTATTTATATAATATAATATTACTTATAATATTATAATATATAAGACTTATACGTATATTATATAATATAATAATATATTAAATATTAAAAAAAATAAAAATGGATATTTTGGAGAGCTATTTATAATAAGAGCTGTCGGGCAGCGAAGTTCCTGCCAAAAAGTTATAAAATAGTTATGTTTTAAAAAGTTAGAAATGAAATTATTGATGAAGTGGGACTGTTGTGTAACAAGAACAAATGATTAAGCTAAGGATTGTATTTGTTGTTATAACTTTACTTCTAGAGAATTCTTAATTACCAATTCTTATTTGCACATTTGTATTCTCATGATTGTTTGTCATATAAGAGGTCTACTCAAAACTCTTAAAAGAAAATATGTAAAGCATTTGAGCGTACAAAATCACAAATGCAAAAATTCCAATCAAATGTAAACAAAGGTTACATTTTATTACTAACTTGTAATACAAATCTATCTTGATGGATTGAGTCTTTATGATCCTTGTCATAAGGATTATATTCAATGTTAATTTGAAATCACAACCATCTACAAAGCATTTATATACAATCTCAAGCATAAAGATGCCAACATTTGGATGTAAGTTTTTGAAGTACCTTTATTGATCTCTTTGAGTAATTCCCTATAAACTTTGGGGCCTTGTTGATTTTTAAGGCTCTCCCACAAAAGCATACATACACCTAAACATGAGATTGCCACATGAATCATCATTTAGCCAATAACTAGGGGAAGACAATATGGGAAGGTAAAACAACCTAAATTTCAAATAAATGGGTTCTTCTCCTTTACATGAAGAATGAGCAATAACTCTTTCTTTGTCTATCTTAAATACAGTAGCCATGTCAATAAAATTACTTCAACAAAATTGCACATGCAAATAGATAATCCTCAATTTTATGCACTAGAATTTAATTTAGCAAGCCATTAGAAGTTGCATTTGACTAAAGCATATTGAAACAGCCAAATATACTATGCTTACTTTAAATGATACAAATAAATATGATAATAATTTTATATGTCTAAAAATGGTCATGATTAAGCTTGTTAATTAATTAAATATGAATTATTTAATTAATTCCCCTAAAGTCATCTACATATAAATAAATTTAATTATTTATTTATATTGTTCATTTTCTAATTCTTCTACCTTAATTAAATAAATAATTTTATTTAATTATTGACATTTCCCACATTCCTCTTAATTAAATTAAATAAATATGATTATTTATTTTAATTATCATATCATTATAAAGTTTGAATATTTGAATATTCAAATAATGGAATATTCTCTTCATCTTCAAATTAAATATTAAATATTTAATTTAATATTTTCTTCTAAAACATAATTAAATATAATTTAATTATGCGAGTTTCCATATTCATCTTCACTTGCAAATTAAATAAATTTATTTTATTTAATTCTAACTCATTCTAAACTCACTCTTCGAAACAAAAATTTCCCTTCGGATCTCAATGACGAAAATCGAAGGAAAAGGGAAACCTTCTATCTTCTTCTCCACTTTCAAAAATCTTCCACCGTCCATTCGAACAAGCTTAATCTGGACCGTTAATCAAATCAACCAATCGAATCCTCTCGAAGACTCTATAAATGCCGGTGCAAACCCAAGCTTTGGTTACCTACGCATACGTACGAAAATGCACGAACATACATGCAATCAGTTTATGCAATCTCAACCTTTTAGCATCACAACAATACTGTCATCTTAGCATAGTCTTGCATTTAGGATAATATTCATTTTGTTTACATCTCTTTCTTCAACTGTTCATTTTGTTGAGCTTGATTTGCTGATCTAAGAGCCATTCGAAACAAAAAAACGCTGGAGTTAGAGAGAGATAAGATGATTTCGGGGAAGCTACAGTCACAGTTTGCTTATTCTGTTTTCTTTTTCAGCTTTCTTGATTTAATGTCTTATTAATATGTGTTTGAATTCGTTTATACATTGATACATATTTTCACTCACACATAAAATGGCGCCCACCATGGGGCAAGAAACCCACGAATTTAACATTCTCTGCAAGTTTTTTTTGACAGTTTCCACGTTCTGGAGTCAACTTTCAGAAAAAAATTTGGCGTTTAAGCGCATTCGACATTTTCTGCGGCGCATACGGGGTTTTGACTCTTTAGTTTTGCAGGATTCTGGAGCGCATATAGTAATTGTTTAGGCGCATAGAGTAACTATTTAGGCGCATAGAGTAACTGTTTAGGTGCATATAGTAACTGTTTGAGCGCATATAGAATCTTTCCTTTTGGCACATTTAGTTACTATTTTAAGAGCATATAAATCTTTCTTGCAGTGCATATACCATATGTTATGGTGCATATACCTTCTATTCCGGTGCATATACCATCTGTTCTGGCGCATATACTGTCTATTTTGGCGCATATACCTTATGTTCTAGCACATATAGCTTCTGTTCGGGCACATATGGATTGTAAGAAAAATATAGAATTCTGAGTCTGAAGCCTTCCACAGACAGAATTTTTTTTCTTTTTTTTTTTCTGAATTTTTAAAATGAAGCAATCCTAGGATAGCCACATCTGGATAAAATGAAGCAATCTAGGATAGTCACCATACAATGATCTTACAAATTAAAATTGAACAACTTGTTTTTGTGAAGCAATATCTTCACTTAGATTAGATCATTGTGATTTGGGTTTTAAAATGAACATTTGTTTGCTTTGTCTGTGGCAATAGGTCTATAATCTCCCCTTAACTGGGTGATCAGAATACCGAACTTTCCTTTTCCATTTCATGAATTTTATTGCTTTAATTACATCCTTTAGAGAGCCTGCCATAGTGGGAAAAACTACTCACCCTACGGGAACGACTCAAGTGGGTTCAAGCCAAAGCCAGGCTATTTCACCCCACTATAAAATTTAAAGCAAATCTGGGGAAACCCTCTTTTTCCAATAGTGTGCAAGATAACCATCCCCAAAACCTTTGTTCTAAAGGTTGGGAGGTCTCCTGAGGGAGTTTATTATTTCCGCACTGAACGGAAATCCTTACTACAGACCTAGTGTAGTGGCCAACCGAAGTTAGTTTCTGAACATTCTAAGAATCACAGTGCAAGGGGAGGGAAGAATCTGCCCCCAAGACACTCACCATATAACTGCCAAGGACTATTTGCTCAGGGGATCTGGTATCCACTTTCATAACTCTGAGTACGCACCTGGAAAAGACAAAAACACGGGCTCCCCTTCGGGGGTGACACGGCTATGTGAGTCAACGCAATTCTAAGATGTGGGTTGTTGATTACTAGAATGACCTACTTGAGCATTAAGAGTGATTCTGTCTGAATTGTCTTTCATGTGCAAAAAACCTATGAAAACATTTGTTGAAAACATTTTCTTGATCAAACACTTCATGTTAGTATAGGGCTTTAAGAACAACTGTTTTCAAAAATGTTTGTTGTGTCTTCCATCACATTAATTCAGATAAAGAGATCATCCAAAATGAACATGAAGAACAACAACTGAAATCACTCAAATTTTTTTCATACCATTGGTCCAATAACATTCCCAATACTTTTCACATGCTTAGAGATTAGAAATCAACAAAATTTCCCAAGAAATCAGTGTCCAAAAGGATCAGAAAACCCAAGAAACCGTTAGGATACAAGAAAACGTTGCAAAAGAGAAAATTCTTGTACAAAAGTTGACACATCTTGCTTCATTACCGAGGATTTCTTCATAGATACCAAGACTTTTTTAGAGGATTCACTGATGAGTATGTTGTAGATCCCTTAGATTCTCGAGCTTATTATCAGAGATTAGCTCTATCACAACGGCATAATCATAACCAACCTCTTGAGTTCGATAACATACCACAACCTGCTATTGAATATCCTTCACACCCCAGTCATATTCTTCAAAGATCTTGAGAGAATTTCTTTAAAAATGAAGATCAAAATATTTTAGAGTGCACTTTTCAAAACAACTTTCTAATTTTTGGTTCAACTTCCCCAATAGGATTCTAAAATCCTTCATCATTGGAAGCCACAATAAAAAATTAGGAGCATCCTTGATCATATCATAAGATTTCACATCTTATCAAATCAAAATATCATTCCCATTGCACTTGTCAAAAACTGTGATCTAAGTCTAGAGGAACCTTTCGAAATCATATGCCTATCTCCACAAGATCTCAACACAATAAATTGAAGGATACAATCCAAAAAGAAAGTCATATTCAAAACACTCAAGAAGAAGGAGAAAGCAGTAATCCTCTTTTTAGCATAAATCAAAATCCACTTTTTAACAACAACATGGACAACAGAGAAGAAAATCCATTTCATAACTACAGAGATAAAATCCATGTGGATAGTGATGAGGAACGAGATGAGGAACGTCTTAGAGAGGCTGAGCAAGATCCAAAATTTCACAAAGCCATCGAAAAGATCTTGCAGTGAGATAAGGAAAAATATTTTCGCTATCTAGCCGAACAAGGGGCTAAATTGCCTCATGAATTTGATACTGAAAACTTGAAAAACAAACCTGAAGAAACACCCCTTTCTGATCTTAGTGCTTTGACTCAATAAATCAAGGCACTTCAAGGACAAGTTAAAGAATTACAAGGGGGAATAACCACAAAGAAATATACTCTCGAGGACATTTGTCCTTATCCTTTTGATTGAAGTCTTAACATGATTCCTTTTCCCAAGCATTGTGAAATGCCGAAATTTGATCGCTATAATGGGAAATCGGATCCAATCGATCATGTTAGAGACTTCAGAAACATGACATTGGGATTCGCTCACGAAGATACTTACTTGATGCGACTGTTTCCTAGGAGCCTTGGAGTTCACTCTATGGAATGGCTATCTAAGATTACACCTCCCATCAGGACATTTGAAGAATTAATCAACCTATTCATATCACAATATGCCTACAACATACAACACCAGATCACCATGATAGATCTTTGCAAAGTTTCACAAAAACCTAGTGAATCTTTCATTACGTTTCTTCAGAGATGGAGAAGAATGCTTGTCAGATATCCACGTCATGTTCTTGAAAAGGAAAAGATGGTTACCTTCATTAACAGTTTAAATTTAGAAATGAGCTATCATTTGAACTTACATTGTCCTCCTTTTGAGAAAATGATTGAAGATGCCATAACCATTGAAAATGCTTTGGTCAAAAGAGGAATAATAAAAAAATGACAAAGACAATCCTAGCTCATCCAACCATCACAATAATCAGGACAAGTCAAAATTCTAGACTCGCAACAAAAATATGGTGAATGATGGTGTTGTTGATGTGAATCATGCCTCGACCAAGCCATTTGTCCTTAGTACTCCAAACATTCGCAATAACAATGTCAACTCGATTGCAAATCATGGAAATAATCCTCCTCCTCCGAGGAACAATATAAATCAACACTCTACTCCCAATCAAGGGACTTCCAACAACCAAGGTTACCGAGGAACCAATAACAATCAAAATTCCTTAGGGAACACCTTGAATACAAATCCACAAAGATTCTCATTCTTCTTGAATAGAACTTTCACTTCATTGGGTCAATCTTTAAAATCTGCATTCAAAGAGTTGATGGCCAAAAATGTCATTACTTTGCCGCCTCAAAGAAATTATGAACCCAGTGTAAAGCCTCCATCATGGAATGAGGCATACTATTGTGATTATCATCGGTGTAAAGTTCATCGCACAAATAACTGCCAAGCCTTGAAGAATGCCATTCAAGACTTAATGGACAATGACATCATTACAATAGAAGGACATCAACAATCCAACACAGACCATCAAGCATTTCGCAACCCTTTGCCCAATTATCAAAAGGGTGAGTCCTCTGAAAAAAATGTGAATCATATCAATGATGATCATATAATCATCATCTCTACACAGACGACGAGCGGGTGAATGTCATTAAAGTCAACAAGAAGGTGGAATATAGAGAAGTCAATGCAACAACAAGAGCGCAAGCTAAAGTTGTCTTAAAGGGCGCCTCTTCAAAATTCACTGAACCTCCACCTCAACATCAATATGATTTGGTCAATCAACTTCGGAAAACCCCCGCTCAAATTTCTATTCTGGAACTATTGAAGATTTCCTCAGCCCATAAACAAATTCTCTAAAAAGCCCTCATTGAAACTAATGTATCCACTGACCTGGATGTGAACCAATTTCAAGCCATGGTAGGACACTTTTCCTCACCCACTTGCCTTTCATTCTCTGAAAAAGATGACGTTTCCATAACTCATCCCCATAATTCATCATTGTACTTAGAAGTCATGATTCACAAGTTTCGTATCAGATGAGTTCTAATAGATGGAGGCGCTGGTTTGAACATCTGTACCATGAAGTTGGTTAAGGCTTTATGATTTTCTGAGGACTCCATTGATTTCAGAAGAAAGATTACCATAAAAGCTTATGATGATGAAGAAAGAGCATCCAAGGGTCTAATCATGTTGCCAATCAAAGTGGGCCCTGTTATAAAGAATACTTTCTGTCAAGTACTGGACCATGATCTTGCATATAAAATCTTGTTGGGTCATCCTTGGATCCACGAAATGCAAGCTGTCCCATCAACCTATCATCAATGTCTTAAGTTTCCTTATGATGGACAGGAAATCACGATACCCGCTGATAATTCCAATATTCAAACTTGTGCCAACATAAAAGCCAGTCAAGATACTTTGGTTCCTAACAATCGAGAAGCTCATGCTAAGACTTCTCTAAAGATTGATACACAAATCAGTCAATTGACCAATAGTTTTGACAAAAAAATGAAATTCAACTATGTCTGGTAGTAGTTTTTTCTTCACAAAAGTTTCGGCATTACATGTTAACTCATACAATCAATCTGGTTTCAAAGATTGATCCACTCAAGTATTTGTTAAGTAAAGCATCATTGACAGGAAGGTTAGCAAAGTGGGTAATGATTTTGAGTGAGTTTGACATTCATTATGTTGATTGCAAGGCAATCAAAGGGCAAGTTATCGCTGATCAATTAGTTGAAGCACCAGTGCAAGCAGACCATCCCCTGCACATTGAATTTCCAGATGCTAATGTCTTTATTGTAGAATCTAAACAACCATGGTCCTTATATTTTGATGGTTCTTTCACTCAACATGGATTGGGGGCAGGCATACTTTTCATCACCCCTCAAGGACATACCATTCCTCCATCATATAGGCTGATGTTTCCATGCACCAATAACATAGCTGAATATGAAGCATTGATCACTAGGCTTAAAATAGCACTGGAATGGAGAATTACAGAATTACAGGTGTATGGCGACTCACAGCTGGTCATTTATCAGATCAATGATGAATATCAAACCAAAGATGACAAACTGATAATAAAGCAGTTGACACCATGGCTATGATCGCATCATTGTTACAACTCCCAAAAACTCAGAATCGCTATGAATTTATGGTGGAACAATCATTTACACCTGCTTATAATACACCTAAAAGCCAAATCATTTACCACTTGGTAGGATCTGATTCACCTTGGTACGAAGAAATTTATGCCTACCTCAAAAACGGTATCTTGCCACTCAATTTATCCCGTAACCAAAAACGCAATTTTATTTGCCAATCTGCTCGCTACACTCTTATTGCTGACACTCTTTATTGCTGTGGTCTTGATGGTACTTTACTCTGATGTCTTGAACGTGAGGAATCTGACAAAGCTTTACAAGAAGTTCATGGTGGCATCTGTGGTACTCATTCGAGTGGACTAACCTTATCCAAGAAATTGATTAGAATGGGTTACTACTAGCCTACAATGGAGAGGGAATCATTCACTTTTGTGAAAACATGCTCAAAATGTCAGATTCATGGGAATCTCATTCATGCTCCTACACAGGAACTTCAACCATTCACGCCAACCTGGCCATTTTCTCAATGGGGGTTAGATCTAGTGGGTAAGATTCATCCTTCTTCATCGAATGGGAATAAGTTCATCATCACAACTACAGAGTATTTTACCAAGTGGATTGAGGCAATCCCTCTTACTAAAGTTATCGGCAAATAAATATCATCATTCATACTCAACTATATTATTTGTCGGTATGACATTCCCAACTCCATTATTACAGATAATGGACGTCCATTCAAAAATCAGGATGTTGATGAACTTTGTGAGAGATTTCACATGCAGCATAGATATTCAACACCTTACTATCCACAAGGGAATGGCCAAGCAGAGGCCTCAAATAAAACAATATTAATTTTTTTGAAGAAGATTGTGAATGATTCAGGGAAGGATTGGCACATTCAACTCAATCCCGCTCTATGGGCCTACAGAACCAGTATCCGCACACCAACAGGAGCAACACCATTCGCTCTTGTCTATGGAGCAGAGGCCATACTACCTTTAGAAGTTGAGATTCCCTCCCTTAGAGTATCATTGAAAGGTCTTACAACGGATGATGAATACAGAGTCTCCCGACTCCAAGAACTGGAACTCTTAGATGAAAAGAGACAAAGAGCAGCTGATCATTTAAAAGCATATCAACAGATGATGTCTCGCAGCTATAATCACAAAGTAAATCCCCGTACCTTTTAGGTGGGTGATCTTGTTTTGAAAGAGAACCCACGCAATTAGCAAGACAGAGAGAAGAAAGGAAAGTTTGAACCAAACTGGCTAGGTCCTTATGTGGTTATCGCAGTCTATGGTTCAGGAGCCTACAAGCTATCAATGCTAGAAGGGGACCTATTTGATCAACCTATCAACAACATGCACTTGAAAAAGTATTATGTCTAAAGCGGTTATCATCATCAGAAAAAGTCCTGAAGAAATACAAAAAAATCATAAAAAGTCCTGAAGAAATACAAAAAAATCAGGAAAAGTTCTGAAGAAATACAAAAAAAATAAGAAAAAGTCCTGAAAAAATGGTTACCCTGGTGAAAACCTAGCAAACAGGCATCTTGGTAGCAGCAAAAACGTCATAGGGTGAAAACCTGGCAACAGGCAGTCTATTGACAAAAAAAATAATGCAATAAAAACAAATAGTGAAAATCTGGCAAATAGACGCTATTTGAAGCTCTCCATCTATTAGTTCATGTTCTGCATTTAACTTTTTAGCCTTTCTTTTCAAGTATCTTTTCTATCATCTTAGGGCCACACCAGCACCATGCTATCATCATTTACCTCGAGCAATAACGTCTTACCATGGCCTGATTATTGTACATATTCATTTCAGCAAGTTGTTTCAATACCAAGGGCAAACATGGGCATACTGGGGGCAATCAACTTTCAAGTTTTACCAAAACAGTGAGACAATGATATCGAAGCCAATCATGCAAAAACAAAACAACCAAATCAAACTAAAACATCCAATCATTGATCCATATCACAGTAGCTTTTAGTTGCGTACCTTATCATGACTCATATCTGGATGATCTGTAATCTGAATAATGCTTGGAATAACAGTATTTCATTTTTGAACAATGGTTGTTTAATTTTTGATATCATTTCTCTGGAGCACACTCGATGATGTACTGAACTAGAGTGGCAAGGAAAGAGGATGATTTTTCTTTGTCTGTTGTATTGAGGTTAACTATCCATCTGTTGCAAGTATGTCGCGAGACATGATTTTCCAAAGTTTATCATTGATGACAGTTCCAAATTTGCATCAGATGGTGGTTAGTCTTTGTCTGTTCATGCAAGAAATGCTTAGGTCATCTCGGTTCAATTATACCTAGATGCTTCTATTCACTTGCTATATCAAAAATCATGAAAGTTGTACACAGGTCATCATTGGTGCTAATTTCCCCTTTGATGCTTGTACATACTTCCAACATTTTCAAACGCTCCATGATGATTTAAGCAGGCTAACCAAAAGGCTCAACAAAATGGTTGGTTTCATTTAGTTGCATTTCATTTTAGGTCATTGTACATAACTGCATATTGGATTTGCATTAGAGTTTTGAAAGGCCAATGGTTGTCATATTTCTTTGGACTATTTGTGGAGGACATTGCATTTTCATTATCATTTCATCATCATTTCATTAGCATTATCATCTTATCATTGCATTTTCATTATCATTTCATCATCATTTCATTAGCATTATCATCTTATCATTGCATCTTCATTATCATTTCATCATCATTTCATTAGCATTATCATCTTATCATTGCATTTTCATTATCATTTCATCATCATTTCATTAGCATTATCATCTCATCATTACATTTTCATTATCATTTCATCATCATTTCATTAGCATTATCATTTCATCATCATTTCATTATCATTATCATTTCATGGTCATTCCATCATTATCATTTCATTATCATTATTATATCATTCTCATATCATTATCATTATCATTCATTACATTTATCATTCATTCCCATTATCATTTCATTCATTATCATTACATTGTCATCATTTCATTATTTTCATTATCATTTATTGCACCATCATTCATTTCATTTATATTGTATATTTTATCATTTCATTATCGTCATTTATTCCATCTCAGTATCGTTATCATTATCATCTCATTATTTATCACATCATTATTAGTCATTTCATTATCATTATCGAGACATCATTTCACTATCATTATCATTCATTTCATTCATATCATCTCATTTTATTATCATTATCATCATTTATTTCATCTCAGTATCATTATTTCATCATATCATATCATTATCATCATTATACATCCATTATTATTCATTTCATTCATCCATTCATTCTGATTACAAATCATTATATATTTCATCACATATCATTTTATCATACATCACTATTTACTTATCTCACTTCATTTTTTTCATCATATCATATCATTTTATCATAAAAATTCATAATGCATCTCATAAAAAAAACATTCATTTTTATTATCATCTTACATTTGAAAACCTGCATAACATCACATATCACATTTTCCATGGTATATATTCATAATCATTTCATAAATCATTCACCTGCATGACATCATTAGTATGCATCATCAACCATTTGTCATCAATCATCATCATAAACACATCATCCTGCATATCATGTTAGTCATTAGATCATTTAAATGCATACCAAAATCCATAAACATATAGAAATAAATGCATATCACATCATCATCTCAAAAATGCACATCACATCATCAAAACAAATCATCGCCGCTGCATATCATCACTCATAAAAAATGATACAAATGTCCAAATGTCCAATGAAACTAAAATGTCCAAAGCAAAATACATCAGATATGATAAAAATATATATATATACTCCAAAATGGTCCACATATGTGCACTATATCTGCTAACTGGTCGATGCCCCTGATGGAGCTGGTCCGAAAGGAGGTGGTCTGCCACTGGTACTTGCATTTGGGTCCCGCCGAGGCCTAGTCACTCCCATGCTCTGTGTATGTGTATGATCTACTCCTAGTCCTGCTGCGAGATCGGGGAAATGGCTCTCTGTGCTCGGGAGGACACAGCTCCTCGTACCTGACCCTGTAATACTCAACCTCCCTCGCCATCTCCATGCCCTTTGCAATGGCATCCGGCAATGATGCACTCTCTACAATGCCCATCAGCCTCTGAGCAACGCCCTCAGCCTCTACTGCCCTCCGTCTAAATGCATCCCTCTCTGTCATCACCTGGGCTAACTGTGGGTCTGGGGCAGGTGCCTGTGTAGGTGCCTGTGCCTGTGCCTGTGCCTATGCCAGCTGTGCCTAAAGCTGTACAATAAATCCTTATGTCTGCACCAGTTAACTCTGTAACTGCCCTTACTGTCCCTGTAGTGTCTGCACCTGGGCCTGAAGCATGGCTATCTGCCCCTACTGAGATGAGGATCCCATCCGGATCACTGTCTGTCACCCAATCCTTGTCCTCGATTGTCGCATGATCTGGACACCCCTCAGGATATCCAGCCACGACCTCCCCAACACCTGTCCCTCATCCTCGCCATCATCTCTGTCATCCCCATCAGAACTCTCCTCGTCATCTCCGCTCTCCACCTCCTCTCCTCCAACTGCTCCCTGCTCACCGCTGACCACATCCTCCTGTCTCACTGCCCCTAGCTGTGGTGCTACCAGAATGGGTGCTGGCTCATCAAGATTGGTAAACCGTGAAAAATGATGTGTATGGTAATATAGCAAGTACTCATCAGACATGCCGACATCAATAATGTCTTGCCTAACATCCCATGCCTCGGGCGCTAATGACTAGAACTCTGTATACGCTATCTAATAAGAAATACATGGCCCCCATCCGGCCTCATCTCTACTCCAAGCGTAGTGTACAACCCCCTGTGGCATCTCCTGTGTAAATCCAAACTGTCTCTATACCCGCAATGCCAGAAACCTCTCAAGAATGAAGGGAGTCCTCCCTATCAGGAACTGAGGAATGCATACAAATGACATCTCTACATCATCGGTATCCCCTGGCTTGCAATCAAGATATGGTCGCCATACCACTGTTTCCATGTCATCTAACAGTCGTCTCTAGTAATCCACCTTGCCCAGCTTGGGCTGGGTAAGGAACATAGCATACACATATAGATAGGGCCTACTTGGTGGCCTAACTCTGTGGCATGCCAGTCTCGTCACAACAAGATGCTCCCATGCCCAGATCTGCAGCAGTGTCACACCACACGACAAACTGGAAGAACCCCTATACACCACCTGATGCAAATCATGATATAGATGCGCTAACATGCAACTCCCCCAGGCATATCTCTGTGGCTGTAGCAATATCTGCTCTAAAATCCTGCCCCATCCCACTGATAATCCCTTTGCTCGATGATCCGGACAAAGGAGACCTCCAATAAATGCACCCAAAACTGCCGACAAGGCTAGATATCCTCGAAAGTCAGCCCACGGTACCCAGTACCCAGCTATCTGTGCATCACCGTACACTCTCCTCAAGGAATTTGTAACCCCGAGCTCCTTGTGATCATAATACACAAGGGCACCAACCACTGGGATACCTAATATCCTATATACATCCTCCAGAGTCACCGTCACCTCACCAGTCGGCATATGAAAGGTGTTGTGCTCCGAGTGCCATCGCTCTGCCAGTGCTGTCAACAATCCTCTGTTGACCCGAATCAGTGGCATCGCCAACAAGGATCTCAAACCACATGTATCTATCAAAGCTATGTCAGCAGGTGTCAACTCAGGTATCCTATCCCATCCTGCCGAGTGCCACTCTCTAATCTGGAGGTTTTTGAAAACCTCCTATTTTCATCACAAAGATAATTCATCAGAATCATACCAATCATTCATTCAAAATCAATTAGACTCATATATATCAGTGACCTATATCAGTGAACTATATCAGACCCATATCAATGACTCATATCAATGCATCAAATCAACGACCCATATCACACAATCAATCCTCTCAAGGAAACTAATACACAACCTATCTAGCTAGATATCATATCAAATCTATTCTACAATCAATTACTATTTATTTTCTATCACAGAAAGTAAATTTATCAGAAGTCATATCAATCATTTATCAGACATTTACTCTTTGTTTTCTACTTTAGGAAGCAAAGTTATCAGTTCAATCTACTCTTTGTTTTGAAGCAAAGTTATCAAACAATTACTCTTTATTTTCTACTCTAAGAGGCAAAGTTATCAATCAATCATTCGATTATTCTATCATTTCTATCCATATCCGCATGATGACACGACAATTTACTTATCTATTGACTAAGGAAGCAATATAAATCATCATTTTCGCATTACTATCATCAAATCTTCAATTCTGCCTATTTTTACCATATGCACTACTCTGTGGACTCTATGCGCTAAAATCCATATGTGTCGTTCTTTCCACGAGATGCGCTAAAACCCGTATGCGTCGCTCTTTTCACTCTATGCGCTCAAACAAATCCTCTATGCGCGTTTTCCCTATATGCGCCACTGTTTTCCCTATATATGCTTTACTCCTAAATTTTTTATCATACCCTATATGGGCGTCTATTTTTATCGTAAGCACTAAACTGGTTTAACGCTAACTATTCAAAATCTATCCTATATGCGCCATTTTTTTTACTCTAAGCGCCACTGTTTTTATCGAAAGCGCACAAACTATCCTAAAAGCGCTCAAACGTCATTTTCAAACACAAAATCCGTGGAAAATAGAAAATTTTGATTAAAAAATGTAAGAATTTGAAATCACAGGTTGTTAGATCGACTCACCGGTGGTCTGTATGCTGCTGGCCTTTGGTATCGGCAAGATCTCTCGAATCGGTGGCGATGATAAGGAATCTCCATGTCGCGAAGTCACTCTCAGAGCTACAGTATTCACCAAGTTAAAAAGTGCAAATGACTTGTCTTTTTCAACTTTTTACCTTTTAAAGGTCAAACAAAGGTAAGTTTGCTGCCTTTTGACTTTATTTTCAAAATGGGACATTTCTTTTTCATCATTTGTCGAGAGCTAAATCACTCTCTCTCTCATCCATAATTTACCTCCCGAGGGGACATCATCAGCAGAAATATCGAAAGCATATCAGGGGTAAAAAATTTATTTTATTTGAAGCAATGTGTTTTACACATCACTTCAAAGAGGGGCAAAATGTATATGTCTAAAAATGGTCATGATTAAGCTTGTTAATTAATTAAATATGAATTATTTAATTAATTCTCCTAAAGTCATCTACATATAAATAAATTTAATTATTTGTTTATATTGTTCATTTTCTAATTCTTCTACCTTAAATAAATAATTTTATTTAATTATTGACATTTCCCACATTCCTCTTAATTAAATTAAATAAATACAATTATTTATTTTAATTATCATATCATTCTAAAGTTTGAATATTTGAATATTCAAATAATGGAATATTCTCTTCATCCTCAAATTAAATATTAAATATTTAATTTAATATTTTCTTCTAAAACATAATTAAATATAATTTAATTATGTGAGTTTCCATATTCATCTTCACTTGCAAATTAAATAAATTTATTTTATTTAATTCTAACTCATTCTAAACTCACTCTTCGAAACGGAAATTTCCCTTCGGATCTCAATGACGGAAATCGAAGGAAAAGGGAAACCTTCTATCTTCTTCTTCACTTTCGAAAATCTTCCACCGTCCATTCGAACAAGCTTAATCTGGGCCGTTAATCAAATCAGCCAATCGAATCCTCTCGAAGACTCTATAAATGCCAGTGCAAATCTAAGCATTAGTTACCTACGCATACGTACGAAAACGCATGAACATACATGCAATCAGTTTATGCAATCTCAGCCTTTTAGCATCACAACAATACTGTCATCTTAGCATAGTCTTGCATTTAGCATAATATGCATTTTATTTACATCTCGTTCTTTAGCTGTTCATTTTGTTGAGCTTGATCTGCTGATCTAAGAGCCATTTGAAACAACAAAACGCTGGAGTTAGAGAGAGATAAGATGATTTCGGGGAAGCTGCAGTCATAGTTTGCTTATTTAGTATTCTTTTTCAGCTTTCTTGATTTAATGTCTTATTAATATGTGTTTAAATTCGTTTATACATTGATACATATTTTCACTCACACAATAATAACCAATGATAAAATTTCAAAGGCAATCTCTTGTGCCTCATTTGAGAATTACAGAATTATCAATTTTAGAATCCTGATTGACTGATCTCTTGCAAACTAGACTCTGACTAGCAAATGAGAGACCAATGGACTGCTATGTAGAAGGAAGCTTGAAAATCTATAACAAAAAAAAAGTGGCTTGGTGAATATAAATAGTATAGGAAAAATGTTTGGAAATCAATACAGTTCATTTAGTTTCAAGATAGCAATTAGAATGAAATGAATAAGAAAGAATATTATTAATAATTAACATAGTTTTCAACATAGACCCGAGAAGCCTCAAGAAGTAAATGAATAGAATTTATTTGTGCATCTTTAAGGGAAAACTAGCGTCCAACTTCTCGAAAATCCATCCTGAAGGATATGCAAGCCCAGAAACTTCCAAATGCAAATTTCAAACCATTATTTTTGAAGTAACTTTTAGATGAAATGTGCTCTTGCAGTCCCATTAACCAGTGGAAAATAATATATAAATTTAATTTCCTTTGTTAATTGATATGAGTAAGGCGTTGAAGATGAAATTAGTATGGTATTTTTCCGTTTTCTACAGGGTATGTGCAGGATCATGATGGGCCAAAAAGTGGCAATATTATGGGTATTTGTAGGGTATGTGGCTGACGACTTTTTTTTAGCCAAATTTGATGAAACAAAAAGGGTTTTTAGAGGAGATTCTTAGATTTCCACCAATATAAATTATGCTTTAATTTGAATTTAATAAATAATTATTATTCATTTTCTATTAGAATTACGACTAAAGTCCTAATCAATGGTGATTGAAAAACATCTATAACTTTCAAAGCGGTATCACATTTTTGAATCAAACATCGTCACATTCTATACTTCACATACTATAGGATTAAAAATGAAAAATTAAATTTCATGAAGTTTTGACCAAGTTAAGGTGGTTAGACATATGAATTTTTATATTTTTAAAAGTTGTAATAAAAAATCATAATTAATTATTTACTTGGAAAAAATTTAAAAAAATATGCATCACATTCGGACATGAGTCCTCTGCTTATATATAAAATATTATAAAAAATATTATCATTTTATTATGGTTAGGGTGGTTAGACAAACACCTACTTCTTATTTTTTCCTAAAATTTAAGTACTACTACATTGAAATTTCAAATTTTCACCAAATAGATTTTATTTATTTTAAATAAACCTAGTAGTTTAGAAAATACATTCAATTTCCTATAGATTCTATTTTTACATATTTTTTAAATAATATAGATAATTTATTCAAATTTTTACATGAAGTTGCCTAACACTGATTTTTCTAAATTTTTTGCCACTTAAGGGCCTATTTTTTCCATGATGATCCTACACATACAGTCCATAATTAATTACAGATTAGAAAGAAATGTGGGGATCTGCAAAACAATGAGAGAAGAGAGTATCTTTTAAAAAATGTGTCAGGAATTTTTGAGATAGAGACTACTAAACCAAAATTATGGAAGATTTGATTTACTTAATTAAGGTAGGTAGTTTGACATTAAGGTAAATGAAGGGATTTGGAAAAATATCTTTAGGAAATTTATTATTCGAGGATTTTTTTTTCTTTCTTGATATGTTGGAGTATAGGAAAAAATATGAAAGGATTATATGTAAATGAAAGTAAAATGAAAATAAAATGATTAAATTTACGGAGTATATACAACAAGGAAAGAGCTGTTGAGAACTAGAACAACATTCAAGAATTGCAGACAACATGCACACAAAATGGTATTCATAGCTTTAAATTGTTGTAGACATGAAGAATATGAAAAAAAAACACAGAAAAACAAATACTCACTCACACAATAATGAACTGTTCAATTCACCTTTCTTGGCCTATTTTTCACAAACTTACAGTGACGCCACCAGAAATAACATACTTCCATAATCATGCAAGGTAAATTGAAAAAAACAAGCACAAAGATAGAGTTTAGCACAATACTCATGATTTGTGTACACTTTTGACTAAATTTCTCCTATCAAAATTCTTGAACTTCTTCAAAACCGATTAGGTATTCTGCAAAAAAAATACAAAGTACCAAAGCCAAACTATCATTTATTGAAAGACAAAGCAAAGCATGCTCTTCTAGGCTTGACTAGTATTATTCTTGACTGATTTAGTAGATGACACTCAAAAACTGTAATAGTAGAGAAATTAAATGCAGTAGTGAATTTTAAAGAGTAGTCCAAATACATGGTAGAATCAACTCACACGTATTTCTTCCAAAGCTCACTTCATGAAATATGAATGACAAAAATATAATCTAAATAACTTTTAAAAAAGATGAGAATGAGCTAGGCATAGTTACTAAAATAGGCATGCAAAATATGAAGCCACAAAAGAAGTGGCGAGAATGATGCAATCATCAAGTATATACAGTTAAAGAATTGTAATTGTATTCAGTTATATGTTTGCAAAAGTTTATAATATATGATGAGCCTATCATTTATTAGGTGAAAGTATATTCTAAATTAATGAAATGTTTTAATTAAGTGCTTAGTAAACTAACTGATACAATATCAAATGTTCAAAATATTTTCAACTAGTTTGCAAAATTTATTTACAAAAGAAGTGCCTAGAATGTCGCAATTATCACCAAAAGTATTCACATATAGTTAAGAATTGTAATACAGTTAAAGAGTTGTGATCTTAAATTTACCAAAATCTTTAAGGTAATTGTTTTCGTAGATGTATAAAATAGTTTTCTTTCAGTTATATGTTTGCAAAAGTTTAAAATATATGACAAGCCCTACATTTATTAAACTTCAATAATTTCAATAATGAAGGAAAAATTCCTTATGCTATTTTATTGGAATGATATATATTATACTAAATATTATTTTAATGACCAAAAAATTTTCCTAAAAAAACTTCTGCAGAAAGTGGATTTGAGCAATAAGATGCAATAGTAGATTTTTTTTTTGATAAATTAACTCAATTTTCTTTTAGTTATACGTTTGCAAAAGTTGAAAATATATGACGAGCCCATCATTGATTAAACTTCAATAATTTCAATAATGAATGCAAAATTCATTATGCTGCAAAATCAAAATATTATGTTCAATTCCATAAAATTCGCCCTTACCGTCTAAATATTTTTAACCAATGATATTCAAGAAAAATAATTTTAAAATTAGAAAAGTTAAGTAATATGCATTTAACTTTAGAAAAAACTTCAAATTTAATGTATGAAAGAAACTAATCTATTTTGATTGGTTGAAATTTAAAACATTAATAACTAGTTAAGATCTGGTGGTGCCTATAGTTCCCTGGTAGGAACTAATAGTGAAAACTTAGGGATATCTATCCATTTTCCAAGGACATATCTACATAATTTATATATGCTATATAGTTATACATTTTCTTATATATTATTATTATCTATATACACACACCTATATATAGAAAATGTATGTTCATTTCTATATAATTTATATATGTCATATAATAATAAATATTTTCTTATATATTATATATAATATAATATTATTTTTAATATATTTTTACTATATAATTATTATATTTTATAATAATAATATTATATTATATTATATAAAAATATTATTATATATAATATAAATAATTTATTTATTATAAATTATAATAATACCTAATATTATATACACATAGAAAAAATATCTAATATTATAATATATAATAATTATATATGATATTTGTATATATCATATAATATAATAATATATTAAATATAAAAAACTTTTCAAAATAGATATTTATTTTGGAGAACTATTTATAATATAAAAAAGTTCTTGAAAATGGATATCCATTTTTGAGAGATTTTTATATTAAAGAAATCTCTCCAAAATGGATATCCATTTTAAAAAGCTATACATACATACATACATACATACACATATATATGACAATTTATGTTCTTTTCTACATAATCATAGGTAAAGAAAACTTTTTTTTAGTAAGAAAAAATGGATATCTACTTTGGAAAAATAGATATCCATTTTGTTGCATTGATATTTGAGATTTAAAATGTCAAGTAAGTCATTTTTATTTATTTATCATCATTTCCTTGTTTTATAATAGTTTCTTTGTATAAGTTAGGTTTTTGTTTACAAATTTTAATAGTTAGTTAAAAAATTAGTTAATTTTAGAACGTTTAATTACAAATAGGTTTAAAAATGAAAAAAGATATTGACCATCAAACCCTCCACCAAACCATCCTTTAGTTCAAGACTTAGTTGATAAAAATGTTACTAAATTGAAGAATGTTGTTGAAATATACTCTCGACACCCTAGATTGTCTTCGGTGATATCCAACTTAGAGGGAATAATTTTCATATTTAATCCCTCACAAGGGAACATAGTTCATTTCAAGAGTGGAGAGAATCCAAGATGTTGCAATATGCTGGTGGTTTGTTATATGATCAAGTCAAAGAATTAGAAATATCCAAACCCAATTAGCCCAATTTTCATGAATTCAAAAAATAGACAAACTATAAATGTGGTAAGGTAGAGATTAAGAGAGAGATAAAGTGAAGTTGAGAGGGAAGGTGAGAGGGTGGAAGGGAGAGAGAGATAGAGAGAGGTGAGATAGAGGGGTGTGTGCAAGAAGTTGAGTCCACGAAACGTGGAAGTTTTTTTCCTTAGGCAAAAAATTGAAATCGACATCGAACAAACGGGATCTCGAGCCTGAGACCAAACGGGATCCCGCTTTTTAAAAATCGGGATCCCGATTTGTAAAATACAGGATCCCGATTTATAAATAGCGGGATCCCGAGTTGTATAAATCGGGATCCCATTTTATACTGTTATTTTTTTTTTTTAAAAACAACAGTTTTCACTTCTACGAACGGGACCCCGAGTGACTTGGCGATAGCGACCCCAACAACAACTACAGGTACCTCACATAAACACCAATTCTTTGCATTTTTTTAGTTTGAATTGAAATTTTAAAAGAAATACGTTAATTTAGCATGTTTTTTTTTAATTTATGTCACGTTTTAATCATTTTTTTAATTGTTATATTAGATTTCAATAATTGTCAAATTAGACGAAAACTTGCAATGAAATTTAAACATTTTTTAATAAAAATGAAAAAAAAAACCTTGAATTGTGTTTTAGAAACAAAATTTAACTTTTAAATCTTAAATTGTTCGATTAAACCCAAAAAAAATTGATTTTGAAAACCCTAATTGAAACAAAACAAAAAAAATTGCATTTCAAAACCCTAGAGATCAAAATGAAATAAAACATCGCATTTACAAATCCAAATCGAGCTTTTTGAAACCCAATTCAAATCAAACGAAAAAAATTGAATTTGAAAACCCTAGTTTGAATTGAAACGAAAAAATTCATTAAAAACCCTAATTGTTTAAAACTGAAACCCTAAATTGAATTGGAACAAAACAAATTGTTAAAACCCTAAATTGGAATCGAACAAAAAATCATTCACATTGCTTAAATGTTTTAAATTTTATTTGCTTTGTATGGAAAAAATGATATATATTAAACTTTAGTTTCAATTTTAAATTATAATTAGATTAGAAATCAATATGTTAAAGAATGGTTAAAATTCATAAAGTTTATCTTTCAATGTTTGTTTGCAAATTTAGTTAACAAATTCGTAAATCTAAACACGTACAATCGATTCCAATTGACACTAACTTGCAACTCTAAATTATGCCAAGGGCCACCCAAACTTCACCCTAAGTTTGCTAAACCCTAGACCCTAAACTGTAAAATCTAAACCCATAACACTAAAGCATTTGAAATTTATGAACCCTAGACCCTAATCTTTCATTGGACATACCTAAAATTATGTAGGTTCAATGTCAAGAATGGGTCTATTTGGTAGATTTATGAAAACTATTTTGAATATCTAGAATGCCATAAAAGTATAATTATAGCAATTCCAATTGGAAACACTTCCAGGTACATATATATCCTAGATAATAATCCACCCATCCTCAATCATAATGGATTATTTGGCAATTAAGAGAGATTCAATTTAACCATAAAATTACCTATATTTTGATACTATATAGATTTATGTGGAAGGATAGAAATGCATCAATATGCTTTGTGCCATATTTTATGAATATTAATATTTAAGAAAAATCTAGATAAGATTGACCTAAGTAGATGATTTATGTAAGGGATTTTTAGTGAACAAGTGACACACCATGGAGATAGGGATGGTATTTAAATTCTTATTTATAAATATAGTGTACCCCCTTTAAATTTGTATTTGGTTTTTATAATGAGTTGAAATTATCAATGTGTTACATAAAAGAAATTTGTGCTTAGATATATTTAAATTAGATAATAAAGATATAGTTATATAAAATAGGGAATCCAACATGAGGAATAAACCTTTAATGTGCCATTGTGTGCATCTAATTTATGCCAATGATTTAGTAAGAGTGATCGTCTAAGAGGATGAAATAAGCCTTGAAAAATTGTAAGATCTAACACTATTTTAATGTAGTTTTATATGTGTGTACATGTCCACTATGTTTTTTGAGTTTATGTTAATGTAAGATAAGGAGGATTGGTGGATATATTTGAAATCTAAAGAAAAAACAAAAATGATGTGAATATATAGATATATATTTTTAAAATGATTCTTTAACTTATCTATATTAAACATTGTATATTATCTCTATATTACTATCATGGCTTGATTTTCATTATGTCTACTAAATGTTGCTATATTTATTCATTGTTGTAATTAAATTATAGGGCTCAATGTGTAATCTATTTTACATCAAATTTTATAGTAGACTTATAATCCTAGAATGTTTGTAAATTTAATAGCTAACAAATAACTTGATAGGTGCAACTAAAAACCAAAAAGTGTGGTTTGATTTATCTCCATTAGGCTGGAAAGCTAAAAAATCTACTAGGTTTATCCCTATTAGGTTGAAAACCCAAAAGTGTAGCTTAATAAACTTACAAGTGGTGAAAACTCACAAAAGCACTAGAAACTAATATTTGCAAAACTACCCTTGACATATCAAAAAAAGCCAAAGGTCACCATATGTCATACCTGTATAGGTTGTATAGTTATATTAGATACCTTATAGTATCTCCTATTGGTTAAATATGTTTGAAGATGACATTAGCGACACATCCCTACATTTATATGAGATATATTATTAACATGTCATGTTACACATATGCTAAGATACTCAAATATGGATAAGGAGAACTAGGGAATATATATTAGAAGAGAAATATATACTAAGCTATCCAATATTATATTTTTGTACTTAGTGTAGAAGAGAAATTCTAGACCAAGAATGCAAGTGCAAACTCAATACTCTACTTCTAATGAAAGGTAAATAAAATAATGAAAGATTAGAGAAGCATAATATGTTCCATAACATTCTTTTATGGCTCTAAATGTATGTGTTGAAGTTGCTCTTTGGTTCTCTAATGTGATAACATATACATACAAATTTTATCATATGGAAACATTTGGGGATGTCATTATTTTATAGAGTTGAGGGGAAAGGAATGGAGGACTAGGTTTTTTTGGAATCGAGGACTAGAATCATGAGAGAATTTTTGAATTTGAATTTGAGAGGGAAGAGAGAATTAAATGTAGGTGGTTGGGTTGATGGAGGGCTTGTGTTGACTTGATTAGGTAGATGGGAATAATTGAATGCTAATTTGAATTTGGATTGAAGGTCTAAGTTGGAAATGAATGGCTATGATTAGTCTAATTGATTTGATGGCTAGGATAGATTATTAATTTCATTTTAGATTTGATGAAGTGGAAGTAAGTTACATTAGTTTGAGTTTGGATTGGTGATTTGGAATTATTTTAATTTTAAGCTATGGATGTGACATGATTATCCCCTTAATGGTTGATTAAAAGTTAGGATTTGGGGATTTTAGCTAATTAAATAATAAACTCTAAAGTCTAAACCGTAAACCCTAAAGCCATCATTTTTTCTTAGACTCTTAATGAAATTTGGTTGTCTTAGGCAACTCCACCAAATTTCATTACCTTATGCCATGTAATTGTTTCCTAGGATCTTGCAGCATGTAGATCCCCTTAAGCTATCCTATTACCTTAAACCCTAAACTCTAAAGTCTAAACCCTAAACCCTAAAGCCATCATTTTTTCTTTAAAGCCTCTTAATGAAATTTGGTTGCCTTGGGAAACTTCACCAAATTTTATTCATTTGAGCCATGCCATTTTCTCCTAGGACCTCACTAGGCGTAAATCCCCTTAAGCCATCCTGTCACCCTAAATCGTAATTCAATTTCAGGGGTTCAATATGACATTTCTTAAAGGGGATCAAAGAAGTTCTTAAAATTTGGTGATCAAAGTTGCCCAAGGCCCAACCAAATTTAACAATAATAAGATCCTGCAAGATTATACAATATTAATAGTTAATTGTATTTTCATTCAAGTAACATGTTCCTTAGACATATAAATGAGGCTTACATATAATTTTATCATTTGTATTCAATTATTTAAGGCCATTTATATTGAATGGTTTAAAGGTATTTCCTAAACATGTATCTTACATCTTGAAATTACAAATCTAATGCGGTTCACTCATATCTTAAAGATCACATGGATCCATTCAATAATATTCGCAATCCACCTCCACGCCATCCATCTCCAACACCTTCACCTCCACCTCGTAACCCCCCACCTCCACCACCGAAATCAATGAGCATGCTGGTTTGCAAGCACAAATCAATGTCTGCTAGAACCATCCAAGATCAAATCAACATTATTGAAAATGAAGAATGTGTCGCACCTCCTGTGAGGATGTTTGCATCTAGGATGCAAACCCTTGTTGATGTTGTCAGGGCTATGGATGGGATGTAGATGAGCATCGACAATGGCTAGAGGAGAGGAGAACTCCTAATTTTGAAAAGGAAAACACAAAGAAATGAATATCTATGCAGTAGAGAGCCATAATAGTTTATAAATTAAAACAATGATCTTAAATAGTTATGAATTTATACATTTGGTGAACGATGGATATTTTGTGTGATGAATTTATAAATTTGGTTCCAAATGTATATTTTTAGTGACATGAATTTATGATTTTGGTTCTATATGGATATTTTTAGTGACATGGATTTGTGAAGTTGGTGGAATTTATGAACTTATAATGAATAGTATATAATAGTATATATTTTATGACTATCTACTAGATCATGATTTCTCCTGCTGAAAAATTGTAATATATATATGTGTGTGTGTGTTAGACATAAAATGAGATTTTGTGAATGTTTCAAGTTTATTGTTTAGTATGTATGTGCATGTATTAAAAATTTGCATAATAGTTCTTAAATTTTGAAATTTGTATATGTATGTATGTATAGTTTATTTTAATGATTTGTACGCATGCAAATTATGCATCATTTTTTTTATTTTAAATGTACATGTACATACATTTAATTTTTAATTTTGTATGGACATGCTCTTGAGTTGAACAATCAATGTATATATATGTGCATTTCAATTAAATATATGAGGTTAATATATATGTTGCTCATGTCCTATTTCAATTAAATATATGATCTTAATTTTTGTATGCACATGGACTATTTTGTATGATTTAAAATGCAGGTGCACATTATATCAAGCATATATCATGGATGATTTTAACATTGATGATATCATCAATCCACCACCTGAGCCACAGCCAGATCCGCCTCTCTCCCCCCCTCCACCTCCACCTCCACCTCCACCTCCACCTCCCCCTCCCCCTCCCCCTCATATGCCACCTCCAACACCTATGGCATCTGATGAGGCTCGCTTGAGAGCCCGAATAAATGATCAAGTCGCATCCTTACAGAACAAATCAATGCTATGCAGAGTCAAGCATTGATTGCTCCACATGTGAGACGTTGTTGATTCCATCAGGATGATCGATTTTGATCTTGATAGGCATCGACGAGAGAGAGAACAAATGAGACAATTTTATTTTGATGGTCTCTCTTACAAACAAATATTCGACATTAAAATAACGAAAGCCCATCTAGCCCCCTACTTTCTTGACCCCATTACCCGACAACCCATTCCACCCAACAAATCTAGAATATCCATGAGGTGGTGCATACATCCGCAGATGATTGCACATTTTTGGGATCGATGGTATATGGTTTTTGATAGTCCCCCACATGCTAAATGGGAGTGCCCATTGTATTTTTTGAGAAAACTGTATGTAGAGTTTGTTTTGGGGAAAAAGCCCAATTATTTTGATTTTAGATCATTTCAGGGTGTTGGTGGCGGCATGCCACAACAGAGATTAGGGGCAAGGGTTGATCCCGGCCCGTGCATGCACAACCCTTGTTGTTGCTCTGGTCCTCCCATTCCTGCACACATGCATCCTTCAAGCTCTAGGTCTCAACATTGGGTTCCCTTAGTACACTCGTAGGAGACCTTGATCGGCACGCTTCTGCGATAGCGAGTGGGGAGCATAGAGACGATGATGATGATGGAGGAGTTTTTTATGGAGCTAGTCTGAGTACTGCTCCAGGAGTGTCGAGACCCGTCCCCCATATATGTACTAGTTGTCATCAAGTGTGCTATGGACCTGATCAGGCTACACCTAGTTCAGGTGGATGGGGAGATTCTGGTGGTTCATCTGGTCGCATCAGTTCATTTGTAGAGTTCCTCGTAGCAGAACATCACCACGAGGACACTCGACAGTATAAATATGCGTAGATCTCTGAACTCGGCTATAATAATTTTATAGTTTGTATATATTAAAAGAAAAAGTTTTACCCAATACATTTAATAATCAAAATTTTGGTGTCTGGATGGCCACCTTCCGATGCAAGGAGAAGGGCAATCATCGTACCACGAGTCTATCATAGACACCGGTCGCTTGGCAACCCATATGGGGGTATTTTTTGATTTCAATTTTTTAAAATTATATATGAAATCATAAATTATTTAACTTGAGTTTTAAATTTATAATTGAATCACATATATGTTTCAAATATTCATGTTGGTTTAGGTAGGTCAATCGACATCCGTCGATTCTCGAGGATTGTCAAGCACTCCTCCACTATTGGCGACATAGATCCTTGGTACATTCATATTGTAAATTTGTTTAAAGTTTACATTAGTATAGTTACCGTTTTATGAGTTTTGAATTCACTAGATATATGAAACACATGTGCATGTACACTTGTAAAATATTATAAGCATTAAATGTCTATGTACATGTATGTCTAGGTTGATACCACAATAAGAATGGGCATTGGGCGAGCATTTGATGTTGCGGAGTTACTTTCGTGAGGCCACTGATTTCCAGGTTGTTTACAAAACTTTCTACAAAAATGTGCAAACTTGAATATATATGTATATATTAACCTAATTGAATTGTACATGCTTTAATTTTGATCTTGTAGGACTTTGTTGGTGCAACTTTCAGCCCTAACCCAAACATAGTTACACCACCAGGAGGACATGTAGAAATGAGTCTGAGATCAAATAGGCCAATTTAATTTTTTTTATTATATTTAAAGTGAATTATAAATTTTAAATTGAATATATACATATTAATATGATATTTTCACATATTCTTTTTTCTTTTATAGCATGAGACATCCACAGTTAGGCATGTATAGACAAGAATCTGAGAGCCTAGTGCACAATACTCGAATGTCACGGTATGTAATTAAAATATGATAAAATTTTGAATTAAGTGGACAAAAATAATAGTGTAGAGTTGTACATCTAATTTTGAATTTCTTTGTCTTGTTTATGTGAAGTGATTTAGAGAATTTAGGGAGTTTCTTGAGGGCACACGAGCATCGGATGTGGATACTTGGTGGTAATTTATTTTATGATGGATTATAAATGAAATTGTCATTAAAATCATTTTATTGTCTTACATCTAATTTCATCTTTCTCCTATGTACAGAGTGTTTCAGGTCATCCACATAGTCCGCATGGTGTGAAGAGGTCTCTTGATTATAGAGACAGTACATGACCTACAAACATGTGATTTTATGTGTTTTATATTTCTTCTAACTTATCATGTACTCTGTTGGACTTTATTTCATGTGTGCTTAATATATTGGTTTCATACACTTAATATGTTACATAAATTATGGACTTTATTATTGTTTGAAATTTTAATTTACGCATGTACATTTATGCATTTTATGTTCATAGTCAAGACATTAATATAGGACATTAATGTGAAATTTACTGAAGACTTCATAATTGTAGAATAATTTTAGGTTTAATCTTCTTTTCAATGAACAAGAAGATATTTTCCTTCTAATGTATTAATTTTAATTTTATGAGAGAAAATTTATGTGGATTTACCTACTTATTTAGTTCTATAAATTGAATTTTACCTCATTGTTGGTGCACTTGGAATTCCTATACCTTGTGAATATCATGGATATCACCATTCTTTGTTATTTTATTCTTTAATTTTTCCTTAACTAGATTGACAAATAAAGTCATTGCTCTAAACTCTTAAGCAAATAAAATTCTTTATAGTGAAAAAATCTAACAAGGTATTGATATAATTAGCTAATGTACATATTTATAAAATGACACCATTAGTTTCTCACTAGTAATGGAAAAAAGTGTTCCTACTAAAAATTAAGGAAAGAGGTAATCATTAGAAAAAATATAAATTATGATAACATGAGAATGTGTATATGTAAAACAATTGTAACCATTAGGTGATGAATACGTAGTGTACACACATGATAAATTTTAAAAAATGATGAATATGGAGCTCAATCCAAAGGAAAATTAATTTCATCATTGTTTCCCCCATTTAGAATATCATGATTGTGTGTAGTGTATGAAAAATGAATAAAAGTCTTGCCTCCATGTGTCAATAACAAGAAAAAAAATAGAATATCACATAAATTATGTACATAAGAAATAGAAATATGACCCACAAAATTTTCTTTGTGAATTAAGGTTAGGGTTATAGGATAAAACTTTGGGTAAAGGTTAGGATTAGGACACAACTAGAGTTAGGGTTAGGTTTCAATTACGGTCAGATACAACAAGGCTTAGGGATAGGATTAATTTTAGGACAGGGTAAGGGTTCATCTAACACTAATTTATAAGTTGTCAAAACAAATAATGACATCTTAAAGGGGTGTCTAAAGGGGTCATAATAGAACATGTTAATTAAGGGGACGTCTGAAGGGGTCATAATAGAATGTCTTAAGGGGATGTCTAAAGGGGTCTTAAGGGGATGTCTAAAGGGGTCATAATAGAACGTGTTAATTAAGGGGATGTCTTAAGGGGTCTTAAGGGGATGTCTAAAGGGGTCATAATAGAACATGTTATTTAAGGGGACGTCTAAAGGGGTCATAATAGAACGTCTTAAGGGGATGTCTTAAGGGGTTAGAATATGTCTTAAGGGGATGTCTAAAGGGGTCATAATAGAACGTGTTAATTAAGGGGATGTCTTAAGGGGTCTTAAGGGGATGTCTAAAGGGGTCATAATAGAACATGTTATTTAAGGGGCGATCTAAAATGGGTCATAATAGAGCGTCTTAAAGGGATGTCTTAAGGGTTAGAATATGTCTAAGGGTCATAATAGAATGTGTTAATTAAAGGGGATGTCTTAAGGGGTTATAATATGTAATGTAGGGGGTGTCTAAAGAGGTCATAATAGAACATCTTAAGGGGATGTCTTAAGGGGTTATAATACGTCTTAAGGGGATGTCTTAGGGGGTCTTAAGGGGATGTCTAAAGGGGTCATAATAGAACGTGTTAATTAAGGGGATGTCTAAAAGGGGTCATAATAGAACAATAATGTATGCATGATATTTAGTGATTATACAATTGAACATAAAAGTTTCAAAGTAGGAAAACATGCACATTTAATAAAAGAAATATATAGAATATATATTTGGTACATAGAAGTACATAGAGTATGTTTAATTCTGTAAGTATGTATGTACATATATGTCATCTCAAAACAATGTTTACAAAATTTAGATACGCCATCTCAAGAACATCTCAAACTCGTGCCTAGAATGTAGTAGGTCTTCACACCACCTGATATCAAAAGGTACAAGCAATATCAATGAAATCATCAAAACATACATATTTTAATTTATATAAAACTATCTATATGTACATAACTCAAGTACCTGCATTTAAAAGTATTTGAGGTTGAATGCAGGCATCCTCTCCTTTTTGTTTCAAAGTATGAGATCAATGCAATGATGGATTTAGGATACAAAAAATGACAATAAATCAATTTTAACTATTAATGTCCAAGCAATATCAATATGTAATCAAAACATGTATTTAAATATAATTTAACTGATAATTACCTATTTTTACCAAGTATTACATGTTGTCTAGGTTGAATTTGCATGGACTAGATCCTTTTTGTGATTATGTCTTAAGGATATATAAAAGAACAATTTAAATCAATTTCAACTAATAACACACTTGACCAATGTCGAAACATGTATTTAATGTATTTAAAAGGACAAAATTAAACCAAAACTATATTTACCTGTATTTACTTAGTCCATTGTACCATCTGCATCCTCTCTTTTTTGCAATGCATCTATGATTGCCTCATGCTCTTCCATAGAAATTGACCATAGTAATTTTTTGAAGGTCTTCCATGATAGCGCTCTAGTTTTATATTTGTTGCCACCACCAAATGTGAATAATGCATAATCTTTTATGTGTTTCATAGTCTTCGAATGCAGGTAGACCATTCTTTCTTCTCAAGTATTTTCATAGCCAAGTGCCAACAACCACCACCGATCCTATTGGAAAACATGTTCAAAAACCACCATCAAATAACTTCTCAAAATTTACTTAAAGGGATCAAAGACTTGTTCTAAAAAATTGCTTAAGGGGATCTAAAACTTGTTATCAAAATTTTCTTAAGGAGGGGTCTTAAGGGGATCACCGTACCTGTTGGATAATGAAAGCCATCATCATCTTCTCGAGGTGTTAACAACTTATGTTTAGTTTCCACACAATGAGCCAACCAATATTATGTTTGCTCTTCATTCCCCTCAGGTGCAATAACTACATACACATGTCCTGCCAACAAAATTCGATTTAATAATTTGTGCATATCCATATAACTAATTTAGTATTAAAAAATAACTTAATAAAGCAAAATAAAATGAAATAAATTAAATTAAATTAAAATTACCTTCTTTTGTAAGGTCTGAAAACACTTATCATAATCTTCAGATGCAAAACAATTGATCATTTTCTTCAATAGTTATTTCATATTGATTATGTGCTTCTTTGCATGTGTCAATGATCTTTTGCCAATCGCTCAACCCATTCCCTCGTATTTTCACAAGCTTCCCACCTCTTGAGATACAAAATGGCAAAACATGCAAGCCCCTTGTCCAAATAGTCCATGTGCTTGCTGTCGCACTCCTAAATGAATGCCATTTAGTAGATCCACTAATTGTCTCACAATCAACTCTAGATACAATGTTTCCTTCTTCCACCAACCAAAATAATCGATAAATTGTAGAGTAATCACTCAAACCAGGTGCAGATAATCTTCTATTACACCAATCCACAATCTCATGTGCATTTTAAAATTTTACTGAATCCTCGAATTTTAATTGTTCTCTAGCAAGAATTCTTTTGACACACGCACCAGCTCCATCATGTTCTCCTTTTACTACGCCCAAATTTCCAAAACTCCATATATGTTGAAATTAAGTTCAGGAACCCTACTTAACCACAGAACATTCTAGCATTTTGAACTGCCCCCGCATAATTATCCTAATTCATATGAGGTGTTCTTTCATATGGATTCCTCTTCTTTTAAATTTCTATAAAATATACTAAAACAATATTGAACAAACTCTCGATGAATGTAAACCGACATCACCTCAAATAAAAATTATACACCCTCAAAACTTTTCTATCATCCTCATATCATCTACATGTTTATAAAAAATATGGACAAACATAGCTACTTGTACTATATTATAATACTATGACTGAATTTCCTCTTGCGGAGCTAGAGTATAATTCTCTACAAAATCAACCACCTAAAGTATAGTACCAATTGGAAATGTGTTTCTACATGCAAAATGGCCATCGTCATCGAAAGTATGTTCGTGAGTGCATAACATATTTTGGTACAAATTTTATTATTAAAATTCAATTACAAATGCATGCATTACCTTAACTTTTTCTGTAACTAAATCACAACGCTTTCCTATTTTTCCATCTTTTAAAGAATAGTTAACATTCCTAAATCTTTTGACGTCTACTAATTGTTGTCCAAAATCATGATCAACACTTTCATGCAAACAATTTCTTAAAAATGAAATATTTCCGCAGTTAATGCATTGTCCAGAAACACAAGAACTTAAATAAAATAATCTATCATTAGATTTTTCACAAAACAAACTTGAAATAAACTCTCTTATTGATTCAGGTGGCATATCAATACCACAATCCTGTATAATCATGTTAGAATGCAAGGTACAATGTATATATCGAAAAACATCATAAAAATAACGAAATTGAACATGCATTTTCAAGCAACAACAAGATATTCAAGCTTATTACCTTTACATACCGTGGTTTACATTTTTCAAGACCTTTGACTTATTTTAATATTACCGTAACACCGGACGCTACAAAAATTTCTATAAAATTTAGTTTGTGTTGTATCTAATAGGTGTTTTGGGTGAGGATCGCGACTTTGACCCCACCCTTAATTTTAAAACATCTCTAGCATTAGATGAAACCCTAGTATTATCATGCCAAAATTTTTTTGATCAAAGATTTAATTTCAACACTCAATTTTATATTATTAGGACTCCTGTGAAGTCGCCCATAAACTCCAACATTGATCACCGATAGGATCTATTTCTCTTATACTTTCTTCTTTTTGCTGCTCTTAGTACTGTTTTGGATGCATTTCTTTTAAACTTCACTCAATATTGCTTACCATTCTTTTATTCAAAGTTGTTTTATTGACTATAGCAGTAGTTATAGCTCTTCTTGCTGCGTTTTTATCTTTAGATCGACTATTTTTTCCAATAGATTGAATGGCACTAGCAACAGGAGACATAGCATGTTTTAATGATTGATCTTTTTTTTTTTGTTTAACATAAAAGCCTAACCTTTTCATTACTTTCCTCATTTTTTGCATTCTCATCAATTGCATCATTAGTTGACATTGAAATGCAATATTTCTACGATAAAAGAATTCAGTGTATATTCTATTCGCATGTGTTCTTATTTGCCTCCAAGAAATTTGATCAAGAAGATTATCTAAAACACCACTTCCAATTTTTAAAAAAGTATTTTCATTAAATTCAACATCACATTCTAAATTTTCATCTTCATTTTCATCAACAAAACAGTTTTCATTTTCATTTTCATTTTCATCAACAAAACGGTTTTCATTTTCATTTTCATCTTCATTTTCATTAACAAAACGGTTCTCATTTTCATTTTCATCAACAAACGGTTTTCATTTTCATTTTCATTTTCATTTTCATCAAAAATATAGGTTTCCGGAGCCATTTCAAAAATGATCATCGGATTTTCATTTGTAACAAAGATTTTTCCTTTTTGTTTTCAACAAGTTCTATAAAAGTTTCATCTCTCTGAATATAGTCAATGTCAACATCATTATATCCAACATCTTGTAAAACTTCTACATACAAATTTACCATTTCACTAACATGTGGATTTGAAGACGTACTTGGATTTGTGCATATTGAAACATTCTCCATAGCATTCAAAGAGGGATTTAAAGACATAGTAGGACTTGTTTCTATAATCATATTCTTCTCCAAATTGACTCCTTTGCAAAATTAGTTTTCATCTACAACCATGGTATCTTCAATGTTTCATATCTTCAATAGTTGTTGAATTGGTTGCTCCACCATCATTCATTGATTTTATTCTCATTCTTCTTTCTCTTTGTCTTTGTCTCTCTTTTTCTTTATTTGCTTCAACTTCTTGAGGAGTCAATGTCTTTCTTCTCTTATTACAAAATTTATCTCCCATAATTATAAAATTCTCAAGCACAAATGAATGTTAATAGTGAAATACTTCAAAATATTGAATCCAAATTGGAAGTTGAATACCTATTACGCCAAAATTCTTCCTCTTGTGTTCCTCAAAACAAATAGAAAACTACCACAATTCCACTTTAAAAATTGTTTTCTTTATGCTTCCTTTGAAAAATTCAATCCATATTACAAATTTCACTTCAAAAATGGTGTAGATGATGCTCCCTTTGATAAAATCAACAAAAAATCAAATTGACCACCTATAAATACAATAACTTATGAAAAATAATTGATTTTTAGTGCTCTCGGCCGTACATGTGAAGGTGCAAAGTTGCAGAGTTGACAGTAATTGTGAACAGTGTTTTTAAATAATATAAACGGGATCTCGTTTATAAAACGGGATCCCGCTTATAATAAAATGGGATCCCGTTTACTAATAAACGGGATCCCGCTCTATAATCGGGATCCCATTCACTAAAATCCAGTGTGCGAGCCGTTGTAAAGGCAACGGGATCCCGTCTTATAAACGGGATCCTGTTACCTTTACAACGGTCGAAATAGAAACGGGATCCCGATTATGACACGGGATCCCGTTTATTAGTAAACGGGATCCCGTGTCATAATCGGGATCCCGTTTTTTTAAATTTGAATTTTCTTTTGCATCGTGGGCGGGTTTTTTCCAAGGTTTTCGGTTCGGAAAAAGCTTTGGAAGTTCGAACCTAAGCCTTCAACCTGGTTTGACCTGCAAATTGAAGGCTCTAACAATGTCAAAGAAAAATATCGACTTTGGACATATGGCTGACGACCTTTTTTTGAAAATTTTCTGACAAAATGAAAACCCATTTTAGATCAAACAATGCAGATTCTAAATATGTAATTTGTTTTTCAATTGAATTATTTTTTGTATTTTTCAATTAATTTCTAATAAAATTGGTCCATAAACTTTAAATATCAGAGTTTTTTACTATTTGAATAACTTTTGATCAACATAACATTTTGACAAACGGATTGCACAAGAGCAAACTTCAGACAATTCTTTTCAATTTGAAAAAAAAAAATCAAAAAATGATAAGTTTACGTCATCTTATGCATGTCGACATGACGATTTTTCAAAACAACAAATCTGCCTAATAAAAAATTAACAAAAAAAAATATTCAATAAAAAATTACAAAAAATATCAAGAGAAAGGTTCAGTGAGTCATAAAACTTTTCCCAAAAGGATTTAGAAAAATACGATAATTTAAGTCAAAATATGGATGTCGTACACGTGCATGGTATGGTACAAAAAAATGACTTTTAAACAGTGGTTTTTTGAAATGCCTATGAAAACTCAATTTGTACAATCTGGGTATTGAAATAAATTACATATTTGGAAACTAGACTTCGAGCACTAAATTTTATGATTAGTGACTTTTTTAAAGATTTCATCTCTAAGTGCTTCAAATTTTAAGGTCAAATGTGTCGAATACTGAAAATCAGGGAAAAAACTTCCACTTTTTGGCCAAAAAGTGGACTCAACTTCTTGCACACACCCAGAGAGAAACATAAATGGAGAGAAAGGGAGAGAGAGGGGGGAGAGGGAGCGAGGGAGCGAGATGTATGGAGGGAGAGAGAGAGAGAGGTGAGATATAATTAGAGAGACAAAGTGATGAAGGGAGAGGTAGGTAGAGAGAGGGATAGAGAAATTTTTAAGAAACCCCCCTCGGTGAAGGTGTAAAATCTTGGCGAATCTTGTATACTTCTCGATAAAAATATTAATTTTAGTAGTGAATTTTTGTGTTTTTCGTGAAAAAAAAAAGTCCATTGGCGAATCTTTTCTAATCATTAGAAGTTTGTGGAAAATTCTAATGAAATACAAATTTTTTAAAACCACTAAAAAATTTCCATTGGCGATTAAAATTTATTTTCAAACCAATAAAATATTTCGATTAGTGAATTAAACCTGTTTTCAAACCAAAAAAATAATTTTGTTGGCAATTAAAACTTTTTTTCAAACTAAAAAATAAAATTCATTAGCAAATTGAACCTATTTTCAAATGATTAAGAAAAAAACATTGGAAAATTAAACATTGTTTAGTAAGTGAAGGAGGCACGCAAGTTTCCATAAAAAGTGAAGTATTTATGAAGGATTTTTTCCGGCGCTACATGTACATTTCAAAATTGGCATTAATGGAGATGGCTGGAAAATAGAGATGTATTAAAGATACACATCTCATGTAGTCGGTTGGTGGTGGGTGGTTGTTAGGAAGCTAGTGAACCAAAGAAACAATGGAGGCCAATTTCACCTTGACATCATGGAGGAAGCTAGACCCTTTCATTGGTAAAGCATATGTGAAGTGGCTGTGGGGTTTATTTCTCTTCAAGGATGTGTAAGTGGCACAAGCAATTCAATTTATTTTGGGTAATGGCTTTAAAAAATTAAAGCACAGATACAGGACCAATATGGATATTTATTCGTTGCTCATGGCTTGGGGTTTGGACTTAGGAGAGTCGGTGGATGTAGTGAGGAAAGTCATGAAAACTCTAGTTCACAAATATTTTTTAGAGGATATGAAAGGCATTCTAGAATAGGCGATACTAGGAGTTGGGCTTGTTAAGGTTGAAGGAATGGATGGTGGAGGCCTAGAGCTCACGGATTTAAAACATCTCTTTATCAGGTGGCCAGAAGGAAGCACCAAAGCTCTATCGCGAGAAGGTGCGAAGCGCGGGTGGCAAGCACTCAAAATCTACGTCAAGCTAGTGGAGGTCGAACAAGTCATAGAGAATCTCAAAGACATTTCCAGAGTAGAGATGCGTGAAAAGAAGGGTCTGTGTCCGAGGAAGAAGATGAAGCTGTTAATGGAGATAGAGCCATTGGAGACATGTAATTCATTGAAGGTGTCCAAGTAGTACAAGTTTTTAAAAAAAATAGATTAATGTACTAAATATTGTCTGTGATTTTGCTTTTTGGAGGTTATGCCTGGATTTGCATTGTAATTGTAAAACACCTTGGGGCACGAACAATGGTTGGAAGGGTAGATTTTAGGCGAGTATGATTAGTGATAATTTGATATGTTGGAAATGGAAACTATGTTGGCTAATCAAGTTTTTTGGTAGTTGATGGATGGACATAAATCTAAAGTATATTTTATAGCATTAGTTTAGAATTGGAATAATTCTTTCTAAAGTAAATTTTATAGAATTAGTTTAAAATTGGAATAATTTTTGGTAGTTGATGGATGAAGATAAATCTAAAGTATATAATAATGTTTATGATAAAAATATAAATTAGTTTAGAATTGGAATAGTTCTTTCTAATTTCACTTTATATTAATATATATGATTTATTCAACAACATTTATTTTATAGCATTTTGTTTACAGTGATTCTTAGCTTTGATTTTTTTCTAGATAATACAACATTTGGTTTTATTGGTAAGGATGTTGAAATTTTATTTTCCTTTTACAAATAATTTATGTTTTTAGATAGATGAATTTAAGGATTAAAATATTAAAAAAAATTAAGAACATTTATTTTATAACATTTATTTAATATGTATGATTAATAAAATCAATAATATTTTAATATAACAAATTTTATATAAAAAATATAAATTAAATAATTTTTTGACAGTTAATTTTTTTCATAAAATGTAAAGTGATAGGAAAATTCCACGCATGGCCGAGAGGTAATAATTTTCCAAACTCCACACGTACTAATCTCAATTACCTATTGATCCTCCAGTCATGTCCACTTGCTAAAATCTTCCCGTGATCTTCACTTCATAAATGCACTGTCCTTTCCACCTTTCCTATCTTAATTCACCAAAGTCGAGGTTTTGGTGCTTTTCCTAACCTTAGTTGCAAGTCTTTCTTGTTCATCTATGTGGTTGGTGGGTCAGAAGTTTTGACAACTTCGAAACTTCAAACTTTGGTTCCAAGGTTCCAAGTTTTAATGACCATGCAACATTATGGACCACTACCATTCGATGAATTTTTGATGGACAACTATAGTTGCATTCCAAAAGTATATCTCTCAAGTAGTAGATTTGTGAATTGAAACCTCCATAATTACACTAGAACCATTGGATGCAAACACGTGGGGAGATCAAGGCTCATCATCATGGTAATGAACCCAATGGGTTGGATTTTGGCAATGAGCAATAGAAGAACTTGAGTGGAAAAAATATGCACATGCAGAAAGTTGGTTTTAAAAGAGGGTCTACCTAGGAAGAATGTAGGACCAAGGCTTAAAAACTTAAGAATGTTTAACCCAAAGGATGTAAAGGAAAATCAATATAACCATGACCCTTTCATGAATTTTTGATGGATGGTTGTAGTTGCATTCCAGAAGTAAATCTTTGAAGTACTAGACTTGTGAATTGAAACCTCTAGAATAACACTAGAACTATTAGATGTAGACACGTGGCGAGATCAAGGCTCATTTCTCTCTTTTCAATGCCTTAGCATATTACATTTCATTTAATTGAAATTCTCAATCTTTTAGTTTTAAAGGTCCAAAGTGATTGATTAGACAACTCATAGCTTTAATGAAACAAGATTTGTAATGGTTTCATATCATTTGAGTGGCACTGGTAGTGCTAATTGGAGTTTGGGGATTTTGACAGCTTGTCATGTTGAGGTACAATTTGCATGTAGCCAAACATCAATCAGTTAAACATTTTATTTTTTAATTGTACATTTAAGGCTTCAGATCTACACAAATTGACTAAGTTGGTTTTTTGGTTTGCACGAATCAAGCTGGTAGCGGCACTAGTGGCCCATAATTTATTATCTATTTATGATATAATTACATGCAAATTTAAAAGTAAAACATAAAGCAATTCAAATGAAAAAAGAAATTTTCCATCAGTTTTTTTTCCTTTGAGAAATTCAGTATTATCTATTTATGAAATAAATGCATGAAAAGGTGGAGTAAGTAGCCATTTATCACATTGCATTTGCAAAATTTGAAGTAGTGGTAGAAAATTCCAGAAAGGCGAGTTGTGGGCGAGGAGTAAAATGGAAAAACTACTTGCATTGGATACAAAGAAGCAACAACAAGCCTTTAGAGGAGAAATAACTAATAAGCGACTGCAAGGGCTGATGAATTCGACCCATCCACTCATTCTCTAGGCAACCAAGCAGGTGGTTGGGCTAAATTTTTTGAAGGCTTATCACAAAGCCAGAGCAAATACAGAGATTTTGGCTGTGTTCTTAGCAGTCCTTTTGCATATGGGATTCTCGAAAGGGATAAGCAAAGAATTGACCCAAATGGTCTTCGTGCATGCATGGCTAGGCGACATTAACATGATGCTAGATAATGTGGATGAGAATAGGAAAACCCCCATGCCACAAAACTACTACATGATGTGGATGAGAGGGAAAGAGGTAATGAAGTTTCCTTTGGTCTAAACCATTGACCTAGAATGATTTGAAAAATTGTGGGCTTAAACAGTCTGTAGTATTTTCTTTCTCCTCAAGGTAGAAAAGTTTATGACCAATCTCCCATGTGGGTGGGCAATGAGATACACGGAGGATGAAGGTTTGGAAAAGGAAATTGTAGTGGGTGATGATGATGATTGGGACCTTGGAGATGGGGAAGAATTTCTTGTAAAAGATCCTACGGACTTGGAGGAAAAGGCCAAAAGCCTGATGCACCAGAAATGTGGAGCAGACTACCCGGTGATTACAAATTGCAAGGCGTACCTGAAACACATAGAGTTAGAGGATGATTATGATGAAGAGGATGATGATGAATGATAAAGTTTGGTTGCGTATGATTTTAGCTTTTTTTTGTTGAATAGTAATAGTAACAATAATAGGGTAATTGAGTCAGTCCCAAGTCTTGGAGTGCCTATAGTAAGATCTAGGCCAATTTTGTAATGAATTTTGTAATGCATGAAAGTTTGGGTGGGCTAGCTAGTCAAGGAAGGTCACTTGATAGAAAAGGCCTTCAAGGTGGTTTTTTGAAAAGCAGAAACTCATGTAATCCTTTTTTGATAATCAATATAGAGTTTTGCCACTAGCAGTGTTTTACCTAGCAAAAAAATAATAATTGCATGCAAATTTAAAAGAAAAACATAAAGCAATACACATGTATTAATTACATTTACGTTTTCACAGCGATCTGGCAGAAGCTTGGCGCTTGTGCTTACATTTGTATTTGTACTATGTAATAATGTGACATTGTAATTCAGTTGTAATAAAGTAAATGGTTGTGCTATTAATTTGACATTGTAATTCATTTTATTAAGTCCTTTGCAACATTAAGTGTTACTATGCTATTAATGGTTGTACTATTAATGTGACATTGTATATCATTTTATAAAGGCCTTGATTATCTGAGTGCATTAATGGTTAAAATTAAAAAAAATTTAAAACACATGTTTATTATTTATATCATAAATTACTTAACTATTCGATGAACATTTGATGTATGGTTGTAGACTCAAAATAAGGGAGCAAAGTAAGCTTAGTCACTAGGCCTTTGAGTTTTATAACCATGTGACATGTCGCATTGTCGCGGAGTTCTAAATTTTCATGACTACCCAATTCCCCAACTTGGTTCACTTTGTGGAGTAACTTAAGTTCATGCATATGTAACCTTTGAGTTACGATGTGTGGATTTAGTCGATGGGTCAAAGGTTTCGAAAACATTGAAACTTTAGACTTTGGTTTTGAGGTTCCAAGTTTCAGCGACCATGCGACATGATGGACTTATCTTGTCTTTCAAAGGTGCCATCGTTTGACATCTCATTGAATGCTATGTACAGAATAAAGGTGAGTTGTTTTTTCAAGAATTTCCAAAAGCATGCACATTTAAAGGCTATCTTTTCGAGGTATGAAATTGAATGCCACATTTAAAGCATGTTTGATAAAAAAATAACAGCATAAGTGGGTGGCAAAGTTGTACTCAGACATTTAGCCTACATTCTCATTCTTTTCCAAGGATAGTACTTCTCAAGTGAAAACATTCATTTTACTCAAACTTTTAGCCTGCATTCTCATTCTTTTCCAAGGCTAGTACTTCTTAGAATCTCATGTGAAAACATTCATTCTCTATGAATTTGTGCTCATGCAAAGTGAGCGTTGGGTCAACCTAAGGGATACAACGCTCAAAACTTTAAGTTAGTGAATTTTGGGTGCACGAAGAGGGACAACAACAAGTTTAATTTGGATATAAAACTCTTAGAAGTGGGCTAGCTTTCGGGGATGGAGGGTTTTCGGAAGGAAGCTATGTTGAGTGTGAACTTTGATAAGTGCATGTGCAGAAGGTACATTTTGTAGACCTACTTGAGAATTAAAGCATGAGAATGAGCTGTAATTGCAAAAAAATTCACAGGGAAATTATTTCCAGCGTGTTGGGGATTCTAGAAAGAAAACACAGCTAGAAGACATGTTTTTAAGTAGGGAGCAGGATTAATTTTAAAGAGTGAATAGCATTGTGTAAGAATTCCATGGAAAAACTGGTTGAAGTCGATAGAAGGTAAGTCACATTAAGATGAAGCTCAAAGATTGCATTTTAAGGGGAGAAATTGCGGAAGCTATTGCTTTATTGCACCGCGTTGTTGGGAATCCACAAGTTGAGTTATTTGAGGATTGGATGTTCTAGTTTATCTTGATATTTTGTGATGAGAACATTTTCATTGATTGGGGTGAAGTTATTTGCTTCCATTTGAATGAGCAATTAGTTAATTTCCATAAGACTGCTACTTTTTGTATGTGTTCTTTTCTAACGTACATTGTAGGTAGTCGGAGGTCCTTTTGGCCTGGGTTGGAGCCATAAGGAACCCCAGCTTCTGATATTCCTATGTATAAACACTTTCCTTAGTTCACTAAACAATTTGGAATGGGTGATTTTTGTCGTGTTAATGATTCATTTTTAATGGAGATCGTGAGGAAGCTAGATGGAAATCCATAAATGCACCTTTCCCCTGAATTGATTTCTCTTGTATCAAAATTTGGGAGTTTTTATATCCAATTTGATAAGTTTTCCTATCTGAGAATAGGGATTTTTGAGAAAACCCCATGTAAATTACCTCAGTATCCTAAAGATTTACTGATATTTCTAGAAGTTTGTCGACAAATGGCCATGGTTAATTTTAGGTATATACGAAAATGGGTAAATGATGGTATGTCTTCCCATTGGAGACCCCTTCTTTTGTGTGCAAAAAAAACCAAATGTTCAAGGAGTTAAAGGAATTCTCAAGGAATATAACCTCCATAATCTGTCTATGAGAGCTAATTTTGACAATAAGGGTTTTGTGAAGCATAATCTCTATGGAGGGAGCTTATATCGGCATCAACCATCTATCAAAGATTTCTAGGAAGATTGTGTCGATGAGAAGGAAGTTTTGAGAAGATATTATATGAGGCTAATGCTAAAACAGATACAGTTTTTCAGTCTGTCATTTCACATTCCTGAAAATGTAGCTAAGGATTCAACAATCATAGATCCTGCATATGAAAAAATGCCTGATAAATCCCACCCTAGGGTTGATTGGAGCCAAAGTGAAATTTCAAATATGAGGGTGTGTGTTGCCCCA
>VDFB02285546.1:0-30968 GCA_007258455.2 Sequoia sempervirens | reverse complement strand
GAGACCCCTTCTTTTGTGTGCAAAAAAAACCAAATGTTCAAGGAGTTAAAGGAATTCTCAAGGAATATAACCTCCATAATCTGTCTATGAGAGCTAATTTTGACAATAAGGGTTTTGTGAAGCATAATCTCTATGGAGGGAGCTTATATCGGCATCAACCATCTATCAAAGATTTCTAGGAAGATTGTGTCGATGAGAAGGAAGTTTTGAGAAGATATTATATGAGGCTAATGCTAAAACAGATACAGTTTTTCAGTCTGTCATTTCACATTCCTGAAAATGTAGCTAAGGATTCAACAATCATAGATCCTGCATATGAAAAAATGCCTGATAAATCCCACCCTAGGGTTGATTGGAGCCAAAGTGAAATTTCAAATATGAGGGTGTGTGTTGCCCCGGTGCTTAAAAGAACCAAGGACTCGTTGGATGGGAAATGGTGGCAAGTTGTTGGTCCTGTTCAGGAGCCTAAGTCATCACAAAAGAATGAACAGGGGTCTACACAAGCATCTGGTGCAAGTGTATCATCGAGGAAACCTCTTATGTGACATTCTCAATCAAGGTGATGGCGAGTAGGCCAAAAATAGCCGGTTGAAGAGCATCTATGAACAAGACAGTGTGCTTTCTCCTACCCCTAAGAAGAAGACTAATCAAGGAAAACTTGTGGCTATAGATTCTGAAGCTATCTTTAAAAAAATCGCTGAAGATAATATTTTTCCTCCTTTGTCTAATTATCAATTTCCTCTTCTACCTCCTATTGATAATCCACTCATCACTCCTAAATATAAGCAAAAAGAAACTATTACGAAAATGAAGATTCCGTCCGCAGTAGCCTCCCCTGGTGATGGCTAAAAGCAAATGGAGGAAGGCAAGAAATCATATTCCTACAATGACAGTTGGAGTGGATACAGTTGTAAAGTTACTTCAAATCTCTTCAAAACCTAAGAAAGCTAGGAGGATGTCAAGGATGGTGACTAATGCTACTTCTAGAAATCAAATGTTAGAAATTGTTGAGCCTATGAATGATTTAAATGAAGATAAAATAATGGAGGTGGACTACAAAGTCACACATGTTGATATGGGGCCCCCAACACTAGAAGGTGATGTGTACCATGTCAATTATTCAGTCAATACCTTGATTAAAAGAGTGAAAGAACAAAGGAAAGAAAATATAAAATCAACCAAGTCCTCACATTGAGTAACTTTATTTCTTCCATGGCCACTCCTACATTTGATGAAGCCTCAATTTTTCAGCCTTAGCTAGAGGGCATCGATGTGCTCACCATAGAGAAAATTAAAAAGAATTTGAGTTATTCTAGAGGTGCTTGTGAGCAGATGAAAACAATATCTCAAGAGGCTATCTTCTTTCTAAATAAATTTGTGCCTTTACACTCAAGCTGTTAATAAGTCAAGGAGTTAGTAACAAAACTTCAATAGCCTAAAAGATTGAACTAGTCTCATGTGCTTGCTCAAGAAATGAAAGAATTGAACTCTATGGATCCAAAGATATTAATTTTTAGCAAATTGTGAATAATCCTAAGGAGATAGACCTTCCTACCCATTTCCATTGGAATGGAAATTGAATATATATGATAATCCGTAATAAACACAATACACTTGAACAATATTATGAAATGTCAACGGGTTAAAGAAGATTGTCGATTCTAGGAGGAAATTACTGATGAGTTTGATGAAAACATTCTAATATAAAAAGAGATCTCTTTGGAAGTTTAGAGAGATATTCAAGAAAGAAATAGTTGATCCTCGGGCCATGCTGATATGGAAGTCCTTCCTTGAAAACTCACCAAATGGAGATCCCTCCTAAGGAATTATTATAAATGTGGAGAAGAGAAAAGATCTCATATGTTGGTTGGAGTCTAAAAGGCTTTGGGCCACATGGAGAACTGTGTTACAGATTACCATAACTCCAAGAAGCAAAATATCACCGCAATTGTCACCAAGTACTAGGAATACGCATGTGAGTAAAGGCACATGAGGGCGCATTAAAGGAGGAGGCGGAAATAATTGGAAATCAAGGAGCTCTGGGTGGCCGAGTAGGACAGCTTGTTTTAGTTTTAGTTTCTATATTATTTTCTTTAATTTGGTTCTCTTGATACTTCAAAGAATTTTTATTTTAATTTCTAAAACGGTTGTCTTCAAGAAACCGTTATCAAGACAAAAAAAACTCTATATTTGCCAGTGGATTGTTTATTATTGGAATGATAGATTTTTGGATAGTTTCATTGCTGTGGAATGTTTATTTGTGAATAAAGATTTTATGGTGATGGGTGCGTAAGGATTTCTCAGTATAATTTAGATGATTTGGTAGTTTAAGCTTTTATTGTTTAAGTTGGGTGGATGCCTTTATAAATTATTTATGTTGAACTGTTAGCTTTTGTTAGCTTATAACTTATAAGTTATGGATGTTGAATTGTTAACTTTTGTTCAAGGAATGGATTAATAATATTCCTTTTAGTTATTTATCAAATATTGTGTGAATGGAAATGCAATAGGAATTTATAAGTAGTGTGATAAGTGTTGTTCTTTAAAAATGATGCAAAATCACATATGAAATCCAATACCATGGAATACAATATAAAAATTTTGGCTTTTCCTAACCTTAGTCGCTAGTCCTCAGAGTTTTATAACCTTGTCGTGAAGTTCTAAATTTTCATAACTTCATGATTCCTTGACTTGGTTGATGGTTCACTAAATGTTGAGTTGCAAGTCTTTCCTGGTCATCTTTCTACTTGGTGGGTCGGAGGTTTCAAAAACTTTGAAACTTCAAAGTTTGGTTCTAACTTCTAAGGTTCACTTTGTTGAAGCAAGAATGGAAAAGAGATAAAGAAAACTTATTATTATAACTAATAACACTATGAAGAAATGAACACTCACCTTTTAAGTCTCTGTTTTCGGCTTTCACTAGCTTCCGAATGGAGAAGTAGAACCTCAGAACCGAACAAAATGTGTAAGAATAAATGACACTTTTGATTGTATTTATATCAATCCATGATTCCATATTTGGTGAATTATGTGGGATTTTTAAATGGTATATTAAATATTTGGTGAATCCCGCTTGTTTATACAATGACACATTGTAATTTTTGAGGCGAAATGTGTCCTCCAATGTAATTATTTTTTAATGTTATTGGAAAAATAGGTCCTCATGAGCAACTATTTATAAATTTTAATTATAAATTTTAATTGGCGAAATAGGTCCCGATACAATGTTGTTTTAATAGTATTGGCAAATATGTAGGTGTTTTATTAAATGCTTTCAGGATTCCAAGCGAAAATATTAGTTGGTCCAATTGAAACATGTAGTTTGACAATGGCGAATTTGTTGCTTAAATATGTCTCATAAAAAAAACTTATTGGTGAATGGACATGCATTGGACCTATAGTTCGTAAAACCCAGGTGATTTGGACACTCTGTTGGGTGCAAGAAATTCACCAATTTCGACTTGGCCAATTCCTAGAATTCACCAATTGGTGAAGATTTGCCACTAAAGTTTCCCTGGACACAGAGAATTTTCTAAGAATAGGAATTTGTAAAACCCTAGGATCATAAATGCATTTAATGTATTCTTAATTATTTGATTTGATTTTGATCTTATTCTCTTTAGCAATTTGTGTCGCTACCATACAAATCAAATCTTTGATCTATTGGTCATACCAATAGGTAGAACATTTAATTTTCACCTCTGTGTTGGTTATGAGGAGAAACCCTTATTCACACTAACCTAGCCATTTATGATCTTCACGTTCAAATCTAGGTCATCGATCTCTTATCTTCATGCCATGATCCATCACTCTTATTTCATCTTGACACCTTTAAAACATGATCGTCAAATTAACCTTTCTTTAAATCTCCATCATCGATCTTGTTCGTTATGACCATCATGTATCGTTGCTTTCTTTTATGGCTTCAATGTTCATACTTGCGATGTAAAGACGCTCAATGACCACCGTCAGATTGATTTCCCTTTAGATCTGCACCTTAGATATAGGTTCTTTTGTATTCATACTGATTGCATATCACTGAAGGTACTTGTCGACCATTCCTATTAACAGTGATGTGAAGACATCATGCAATATAGATCAAATCCTCCATGCAATGATCTCCACCATTCCCTGTTACCCTGCGGGTTTTAGATAGGGACCCACAAAATCTTAGTGGGCTAGCGGGTTAATGCCACCTGTCAATCACTTGTGTTATCTTCCACTAGCACCCACTATTTATCGCTCATCACGGATGCATCTTAACACTTCACTTCACAACAATGATGTGAAGCAACCAAGCAATATTCTGCCATGTGTTTGCTTGCAAATTTTGGTCCCACCAGGTACTTTGTCCTTCGTCTAATCAAAATTTGGTTTGATCTTCATCATTACCCGCTACCCTGTGGGGTTTAGATAGGGGCCCACCACATGCTCCACAGGCAAGTGAGCATCGTTGATCTTCCTCGGCTTGATCACAGTCGTTGATCAAACTCCATCACCCATTGTGTAAACCAAAGGAAAGTTTCAAAACATAATCGTGATGCATGGGACCTTAGAAATAGCCTTCAGATGTGTAACCATTGAGTGTGCACTGTCCGATCTTCAAATAAGGGCCTTGGATAATGTTGCAACAAAACCCTCATCAATAGGTGGTTTATTTTCAAGATTTTTCATGATTGAGCAATTTTGATTTATAGTTTTTGTTAAACTCATGTAATTATATCTTATTTCTATAGGTTCTCCTCTTTACCTTTTCCCTCCATAAATTTAATCATCCTCATGAATTTCCCTTTTTATTTGAGTCCATTTTTCAAATCACCTACTCTTGCCCTCTCCATTATCAAATCATAGTTTGAGAATCCCTCCCATTTCCCTTTCTATTTCCTTCAAAATCTCCATCAATACCTTTCCATTTTTTTATTTTTATACCTCAAGGCTATGGTCCCATGGAGGTAGGCTTCCTAAAATATTTTAGTAGCTACTAGTGAGAATTATGCTTTCACCCCTCTCATTCTAGTCTTGTTTGAAGCCACATTATCTAGTTTGTTTACTATTTCTATCTTTTTCTCCAAATATTTCTCCTACACCTCTTGGTTTGAATTATTTGTTTTCCTCATTGACACCATTACATATATTTTATTTGTTTATGTTTTGATTATGGATGATTTCTATACAAAAAATTAGTTCTATAGTATATTTACCATTTTGTTTATTATATGGATTTATTTTGAAAGCCCACAAGGGAATCGAGTAAGGAATAATCCCCCTTGACTATTTATTTTAATAGGATTTTCACTCACATTATCATCTTGAAAATTATTTATAGAGAATTTTGAACACTTCAAAATAATCTGTAGAAGGAAACTACCATTTAAATCTAATGAAAAATATCCCATGAAATTTTTAAATAATTGTCAAACAAGGTCAAGACCACCTTAGGAGGTCTAAGTCGCCTTGTTGGAAATCGAGTAGGTTCTAGGTTATATTGGTTCTCCAACTTGTTATTAGTTATTTCTAAGGGGTTGTGAATCCTTATGATCAAAAAAACTAAAAATTTTGGCTAGAAAATGAGATATATATGACTAGATCTCTTCTCTTTAGGCTTTACAAAACCTAAATGGGTGAGCCTAATAAAAACAATAAGGAAGAATTCCCCTTGACTATTTATTTTTATAGGATTTTCACTCACATTATCATCTTGAAAATTATTTATAGAGAATTTTGAACACTTCAAAATAATTTTTAGAAGGAAACTACCATTTAAATCTAATGAAAAATCTCCCATAAAATTTTTAAATAATTGTCAAACAACGTCAAGACCACCTTAGGAGGTCTAAGTCACCTTGTTGGAAATCGAGTAGGTTCTAGGTTATATTGGTTCTCCAACTTGTTATTAGTTATTTCTAAGGGGTTGTGAATCCTTATGATCAAAAAAACTAAAATTTTTGGCTAGAAAATGAGATATATATGACTCTCTCTTCTCTTTAGGCTTTACAAAACCTAAATGGGTGAGCCTAATAAAAACTATATATATAATGATGGGTTTATCACAATGACAAAAGGAAAATAAATGGTTCATACAAATACAACAAGGGTTTGAAGATATATTTTCATAGTATTAGCTTCCTTATACATTTAATGGAAATTAATAAATATATATCAAAAAAATTGTACACTAAAATGTAATTTTTTATTTTATCTGTATGTGAATGGATAAGGATACTAGAGAAGATAAATGCATACTACTTGAGATTACAAATTCTACAGTCTATTCCAATATGATATTATATTGACATTCAATCTCTAGGGTTCAATAATAATATATTATTTCATTACAATAATATAACCCTCATTATTAACTTACTAAATGATATTACTAATACTTAATGAATATCACATGCCCCAGTTAGTGCATAAAATGACCAATCATATTAATCAAAGATGAACTAATCAAACCCTTGAATCCTATGGGAAATGTGTAGGTAGAAATTTTATACTCTCATTGGGAATTTACTTCTTTCTAAGAAAATATATTCTAGTGCAAGAGACAATCAAATTCATAAGCATGTATTCATATCATATTAATCTCTAGAGAAAACTAGATATAACATACACACTAGAACAAAATTACATACTTTATTATCTTTTAGGAAGAAAATTATAACCTTCAATAAAAAATTGTTTACAATGTTTCTCTTTAAAAATATCAAGCCTTGCAAATGAAAATCCTTTTACATTATATAATTTACCTAAATTTGGTGCTCAAATATGAAAATATTTACAAATAGAAATTTGAAAAATCATGCTAATTTTTCCTCTATGATATGTCAATTTAATAGTCTCCTTTTCAAAATTATTTTAGAATATTAAAAAATGGCCACCATTTCAAATTCATAACTTTGTTATTTGTGTTTGTCTTCACAGTTACTTTTAAAAAATGTGTATAACTTTTGAAAGTCATAACTTTTGATTTGGGTCTTGATTGACCTCTCATTTTTCTAAACTAAATATTTTAGAGTGCTCTATGCTCCTAAAAATGAGAGACAATTTTCAACAAATTTTAATGAAGAAATCAATCATTTACATTTGTAGAATCTATTTTGAATATTTTTCTCAATATTTTGAAATTTTAATTTCTCACTATCCGTAAATAATCTTTGGTTAATTTTTTCACCACATGATGACTTTAGAATTCTAGAGCTTTGGATAAATTGTAGGTCCATATGTATTATCATATAAAAAACTATAAAAATTTGTTATGCCTCATGTGCCCTTATATTATTTCAAATATTACCTTAGAATGCCTTGTGAATATTAGTTTAAGATATTTGTCTACCCTATTACAGTGCATCAAATAAATAGTATTCTAAGAATTTACTCACCACATACTTTTGAGTGGTAGAGGTAGAGCTCACTTTGGGAAATACTTAAGCCTATGAGGTAAGGGGTGTACAGGTCATACATTACCTTGCATTCCCTTGCTACACATGCTCTTGGTAGATAGTATTTTTATGAGCCTACAAGAGGTCTTAATCCCTTAGTATTATTATTGTGTCTTATTGATTGTGTGTAGTACATTATAAGTGATTTTTTTGCAAACCTTTTGTACCAAGTCAAGTCAAATTCACTTTGAAAATATTTTTGTTTGTTTGAAAAAAAAAATCTCAATTGGTATCTTAGAAACAAAATTTTTAATCCAAGTTTAGGATAATCACAACCTACAATATTAATGTCAAAATCATATTCCTTACCTTTCAAGTATCTAGTACATTTTCCCATAGCATAATTCTTAATTTATACCCAACATCCTTTTTCCATCTAATTTAAGTGATGGGACTTTTTATCCTACATCCCTCACATCAAACCAAAACCTTTGCCCAACATCCACATTAACTACGCCCTTATTTCCATATCAATTAGTTGGTTTACTCTTATTGTCAAATCACACATCACACCTATGGATTCAAAGGAATTAACCATTATTCATTCAATTCAAAACCATAGTCATCCTTGAATCACATCCAATATCTTTAAAACCATTAGGGTATCCTTGATCATTAAACCATCACCATCCTTTATACACATCATCTTTATATTATAAATCATATCATCATCGAAATAAATCCTTGAACATATTTGAAACCATCACCTTTGGGTCTCCTTTAATCAATCCACCATATAATCATTCATTTAAGATCCATAAGTTATCCTAGGGCTCATAGTAATTATTAGAAATCTACAACCATATATATGGATTCCAAAATATATGTCAAATCAAATAATATTTAAGATCCATGAGTGTAGCATAAAATTTAGTTCAAGTTTATAAAATAGAATCTGTATAGTCCACCTAATCATCTATTGTCATCTTTGGGATCATCCTATCCATCCATGTTTTTTATCCAAGTTATCAACTACACTGGAACCTAATATTATCCATCATTTTAGGAATTTATTTTCCTTTTTACATAGTCACCATAAGTCCAATATTTTGAGTCTTAAGGTTTCCTCCTTTTTAAATCATTTGATACAAGTCCATTTTCACCATCATATCTATCATAAACCAAGACTAAAGGACCCTAGTATAAGATAAACCATTAGACATGAAATGATTGAAGATAACCCTTTTCATAATCAATCCCTTATAGAACTATTTGTTGATGCGAATGTTATTCACACACCAACAAACAGATAAATTCTCACAGAGGTACCGCAAGAACCTACCTTTCTTGAAAGACTCCACTAGGAAACCTAAATCTAAGGATAACTCAACTTGATCCCAAGGCTCATTTATGTCAGGTCTTGATGCACTAGGTTCACTCATGGTTCGTTGTGATAGTATTGTTAAACACGAGGGATAAATGGTCCTTAAGGCATTGGCTAGTATCATAGAGATATGAACATAATCCCAGTCCAATCATTCAAAAACTTCATGAAATAAACAATTTTGCAACAATATTTCATGAAATTAAAATAACTTGCATTCATTCAAGTAGATTTAGCATTAAGCATTCAACAATTTCATGGAATAAAAAGATTTGTAATAAAACTCCATGCATTTATCACTTTTTTGGAACATTTTTTGAAATATAAAACATCTATTCTAAAATAAAGCATAAAAAAATTATTGAAAAGTAAAATTTCACCCAAGTGTTATCCATGCATGCCTCAAGAAATAACCAAACCAGAGCAAACCATTCCATACGTCGCCACTTGCTTCACATCTAGGCACAGAATGATGCAAGAGTTTAAAGAAAAGGGGGATTATTTGCCACCGGATAGTGTCAGTATGCACCCTTAAATGGTGCAACACACAGTCTTGCCTGATAGGAATAAACAATTAGCTATGTAATATTTCATATCAGGAAATAGCTTTGAAATTGTCTCTAATATTAGTTAACTTCTAATGAAACATACAATTTTTTAGTCTGGAATGGAACATAAAATAGGAAAAAGAACAAAACTTAAAGAAGTATTGGTTTTCTGACATCCACAAATTTTGAACATAACTTCAAATGAAACATCTCTTGACCATTTATAAGAACAAGACACTTAGGAAATTCAATCAACACATGAGAGGGAATCCAAGGGACGAATCACAGCAAGGCATGTGGCATATTACAATTGGAAAGATAATTTTCTAAACAAGTCAATGGATGTCAACCTTCTTCAACACTTTGAAACTCTCAGACTTATGTTTTTTAAAATTCAATCAGAAAATCAAACAAGATGAGCAGATTTGTCAAAAAAATGTAGGAACTTCCTCTGCTGGATATTCAAAGTGATCAGGTTGAACTAGTTATTTGAATCCACTGACACTTTTGTTCCTACATTCAGGTTTGGGCTCAGACACAAAACAATTGAAAGTATATCACCCTGGATCATGGTACCCTCCTTCATCGCATGCATAATACCTGGTTTCCCGATACTTCTCTATCTCAATCTCCTCTTTTGCATGAACTCCCAGAGTGTATCACCCAACCTGGTTACATCACTACCCACAATCCAAATTTCTTAACCGTCCATACTGAAAATAGTCCAACGACCTACTTCTCCTGTACATAAAATTCCATATATCAATCCCTTTTTAAAGCATTAATAAAACTCTCATCAAAATAAAACCATCATTAATAAATCATCCTTTAAAACAAGTCATAAATAACATATTTTTAATGCATTCTCATGTAATTATCCCTTTAGGTGAGCTACCAGACATTTTAGGTTTTCGGGAAAAATTAAACAACCATCTTTAACACTTCAACACCAATGCACTTTTACCCGATACTCAATACCCGACATACTTCAACTTTTACCAAAAAAAATCACTCGGATCTCAATTACCATCGGAACCTTCACAACTCTCAGACCTTTACTTCTAGACTGCAACAACTTACCAAACTTTGCATTAAAAATTCCAACCAACCTGGCTTTCTAGTACCTGATACCCAGTATACTTAACACCTAGTATACTCAAATCATAAATTATTTCAAAGACTTCCACCTTAACATGGGCTTCCGGTGATCCTTTGCCAACTAGCACCTGCCATAAGTATTAATTTTTTTACTTGGGTCCCCAAGCCTTACATTCCTAAAGAAGACACTACTGTGGTACTGGAAGAGAAGCCTACTTATCAGCCACCCAAGCAAATAAGATTTTACTCTAGGAAGAAGAAGACAACAGACAAGGAGAAAACATTGGCATCCCCTACCACTTATGGGGAAATGAGGGTAGCTTCTCCTAAGAGATCAGTGCCATCACCTCCAAAATGGGTCCCTACTATTGTGATAGATGTTGACTCACCTCCAAGAAGTCTTGCTCCATTGGAGCAGCCACCCCTTAAAAGGAAAAATACTAAGGTAAGAGGAGTAGTGGATTATTCTGATATAGAGGATGATGATATCCTTGTCACTTCAGAGGAGATACGGAAAGGAATGCCCTCTCCCATAAGGGAAGTTACTTCAAGCTCAAGGTAGGATAGCCTTAGACTGGGAAAGGTTGAACTTAGAGGTCTAAATAGTGCAGATGATTTGAGGATTGAGGCCTGCAAAGCATTTATTGAAGATCACTCCTTTGTTGAAACAAGTGCATTAAAAGATTTTGTATGGAGAGCTAAAGCTCTAGAATACGCAGAGAAGGTTGCTACTAAGAGGAGATTACATATGGAACTCTTCGAAGCTATCATTCGGGAAAATGTAAGGAAGGCTATGAGGGTTGAATTCCAGAATATGACTGCTAAAGAGGGTAGAGAGCTTGTGAAGAAGAGTGGCATATTGTTGTTACCTAAATGGAACATTGTTGACGCTATAGTGCTTGACACTATAAGGAGGTTTGAAAGGCCCTTGCAGTAAACTGAAGAAGAAGCAAAGATGGCACTTTGAGGATCAACATTTAGTGAAGAATGGGATGCATTATCAATCTGGTCATTATCTCTGGGATCCGAGAAGCTGGTAGTGGTTGAACCATTAGATTTTAGTGGAAAATTGTTGATAAAGAGAGTCACTGACACCCCAGCTTTAGAGGTAGTTGATATGGTTGTGAATGTTGCAAATTTTACTAAGGCAACAATGGAAGACCTCACTCTTGAAAGAGATGAGTATAGGAACAAATATAATAATCTTATAGGTGAATATGATAAGAGTCAGCAAAAGGTGGCCATGTTAGAAATTGAGGTAGCATTGTATAAGCAGCAGGTAGAAGTATTAAGAAAGCAAGGTCAAACTAGTTCAATTCATGCATCACCAACTTCTCCAACTACACATTCTCAATCCCCCTCACTAGATCAATCTTTGGAAATAGTGCCATATAATTTGGGGTAGGAGCCACTCACAATTGAGAGGCCAAGCATATAAGGTGCCATCCCATTAGATGATCCTACAAGGGCACAACTCCTCACACAAATTGAAGTGTATAAGAAATTACTTGAGTAGACATAGGACACAATGTATGAGAACAATTCAAGGATCGTTCATATTGTCTTGAAAAACCTGAATAGAAAGATTCAAAGTAAATTGAATAGCATTCATGCCAATTACTCATTGATGTTGAGAGCAATAAGGTTATCTCAAAAGGATAAGGAGTTGGCCACCCCACTCCTTGATAAATGGATTCCTAGAGTTGAGAAGTTGAAGCTCATGGCAGTTGGGGCCAATCAATAGGAAGATAGATACCCAAAGGTTATCCCAACTTATAGATTTGTCAATGAAATTAATGAACAAGGGTTTCAAGGGTATATTGCTCCACTGGAACAAAGAATAAGGGAATTGAAAACTGATTATGGCCAGGCAGATTTTTCATTGTTTCTAGACATTCAACAAACTTATGATGAAGTGAAACCCCTCAATATGTGGAAGAACCAGATGGACAACACCATTGGCTCTCAAGCAAAGCTTATTTGTGAAAAAAATGATATTAATATTCTGAATAACACTTTGGAGAAATTGTCTCTTATCATCAACTTTTTGGAGGATTTTGATAAGGAATCCAATTCAGTAATGACAAAATATTCTCCATACAGGAAGAAGATGGATGAAATCATTGATTTCAATCGGCCATCTAATACTGAATATGAACAATGGAAGAGAATATTTATTGATCAATTAGGTTTGTAAGTACAGAAAGGGAAACATATATGATTGGTCAAGTATAACACAGGTCTGGCCTTTGAAAGAATAATGTTTAACAAATATATGTTTCTTGATAGCGAGTATTACAGATAAATGTTAATTTTTGATGATATGAGTGTTGACGGGGATGCTGACTCACTTTTTGGCCTTGTCATTTTGTCATTTTTCCCAATGTAACAAATGAGTGACAACAACTTGAAGATTATTCTTTCCAACATGTGCCTTTTGAAGGGTATGTTTCTTCTTGTTGTAAAGGCTAACAATCTTTGTCTCATATGTATTCCCTCCAATGGAAAATGTAAATATAACTACAATGGGAATGTGTCTTGTAGTGGTCCAATTGGGATGTGACATGTGTACTCTTGGCGCGAAGCTTGTTTTGCTCCCTTGTTTCCATAAAAGGGAATTCAATTAGTGCAAGTCTCTTGTTGAATTCTGGAATCAAATGGTGCAATTGAAAAACACAGAGCAAATATGTTAGAAGTCCTTATCTTATGCTTTGAGTCTAGTTAGTAAATTTTGTCAAATGTATGGTTCCTGAGCATATCTAAATGATAATGCAAGTTTTTAGAGTCTGTAGTCTCTCCAATTTTACTTTGTACCTAAATTATTAATGAAAACCTTGATCAAAGATCATTTCATTAATCGTCATTGTTATTATACTTTGATGTATGCTCTTATTTTAGCTCTGGTTCAAAGAGTCAGTTAAAATGCTTAGATCATATCATTAATTCATGTGCAGGATAATTGGATCTGATAAGTAGTCTTAGAACCCAATTATTTATTTGTGAATTGCAAAGCAACCTCACGTAGATCATGGATGTTCAGGATTAAATTCACCTTGTAGTTCAATTTTCTTCGACTCTTAGCCCGTAGATATGGCACTGATCTCAATTCTTATATGCATTTCTTATGGTTCCGGTCACCCAATTTGAGAACACCATTTAAATAATCTTTAAATCAATCTTTAATTTGTTGTGGTTGGAATTATTTCTTATTCTCGACTTTAGATGTGTAATTATCTCAAGGAAATGCCAATTTCTTGAAGGATTTCATCTTCCTAGCCTCTAATGAGAATACATCTACTTTGTTATGCAATGTATTTGCTAATTGTTTAGAAGAGTCATAGGATATACATTGTGGGACTACCCTCCCAGGTTTTGCAGAGCCCAAAGTGTAAGGGATAAAGCATTAGTGTTATATCTTGTTTGTTGGCCACTTATCTTGCAGTTATTCAAGAATTGAGTCTAGCAATCTCATAGGTACTTGGTGAGATATGATTGGTTCGTTGAAAACAACCAACACCATCTCCATTTCATAATGGTTGACACTAATATAAACCACCAAATAAGGCCCTTGTTCATAACACTAAAGTGAATTCCCTTTCTGAAGTGTTCCCATAGTAGCACATGGCATGTCGCCAAGACAATGCTATATCGAAGAGAGTCTCACCATAGTCTCTTTGACGCAAGCAGAAAGGGCTAATGTGAAATGTAGATGAGACTCTCAAATGTCTAAGAGACATATTCAAATTTCTTCTCACCAACCTAAATAATGATATGTCTAAGAGACTTGGACATGTCAAGGAGAAAATCTAACATGTCTCACTAACAAATTATATGGAGCATTCAACATTCAGGAAATAGAAAAACATCTCTTGGACATTGAAATATTATCATAAAATAAATGATAGGTCACCGGTAAAACAACACGGACAAATGGAAATGTCAAAAATACATTGGCATATCAAGGAGAGAAGTAAGAGAATCTCTTCAACATTCAAGGAGAAAAATATCAATGAGACATAGAGACATTGAATAGAAATTGTACAAGGTCTCATCGACATCCTAACAAGGATATGTCAAGGAGACACAAGAGTATTGAGCAGACAATATCAAAAGTCTCCCCAACATCCTGGCACAAGTGTAAACACATGTTATCAATGAGACTAAGAGACATCGGAGAGAGGTGACCGTGGGTCTCCTCGACATGACAGTCACATAGAGATCATCAACAAGTAATATTGTTGAAGGAAGAGATAAGGATATGTCGAAGAGACATAGGCTTGTTGGTGAGACATATCCACCAGTCTCATCAACAAAAGGGGGACCATAAGCGAAGAAACTAAAATGTAAATATTGAAGAGACCATGCAACATCGAAGAGACAAATCTAAATGTCTCTTAAATGCTTCTCAAAAGATGGTCAAGGATATATCGAAGAGAGATATAGATGTTGCGATTAAGTCTCTTCGACAAAATATGAAATAGTTATCACCGGATGTATTTGACTGATGAAGTCATTGAAGAGACAATTTCTATTAATGTGCAAGTTGATAGGAATGATGGAACGAGCGCCATTTATGAACCAGAGTTGGATCGAGTATGTTGAATTTCAATAAATACAACCTCTAAGGAATTCAAATTCATTGTGAATTGTGGCTAAGTATCCAGAGGATAGAGTTAGATGAAGGCAAGCAGCTCAAAATTTCTAGCATTCATTCAAGTAAGTACATCTTGGCTTAGTTGAACGCAATTTTTTGAAGATATATTGAAGTACATCACAATTAGCGTTAAAATGGATAAAACCCCAGAGAAAACAAGAGCAAAGAGGCAAAAAATAGAAAGTAGGCCACTTAATCAAGACTTAATAGACCAGTGTCTCGGGTCTGAGCCAAAAGTAAGGAGAACAACTCAATTGAACCCATCATGTGAGACCCTAGAGGAAAAGCACAAGAAATTGGGAGATGTGTGGACTCCGCACATGGGTTATGACTTGTTCATCTATCACTATAGGAAGAAGTACAGATATAGCCTAGTTTCAAACCCATGGAATTTGAATCTAGGAAAACTTGTGATGCCAAATGTTTTTGTGAACGTAGAACTAATTAAAGCATTGGCAAAGAATTATAATCCCAAAACGAGGGCAATTCAATTACACGATGGGTCACAGTTTATGATTATAACATGCGATTATATTTGTATGGTTTTCCAATTGGACACCACCCTAAAGATGAAATTACGAATGAGAGACTTGTTGGAAGAGTACTGTTGTATGGATACAAGCTATAAGAGGTGGAAGTTGCCTCTACACAGGCCCAGAGGTCCAAGGAATCAACCTAGGATATTTTCTAGTGATGAAAGGCCCCCATTCTCTATAGATTTGTTTGAATAATACTATCAATGCACATACTATTCAGCTGGCCAAGTACTGGGAGTTGATGCCCTTGATAACATGACTATAGATCCCATGGTTTTGGTTGTAGACATTCAAATCCAAGATTTTAGGCCCTATGACTATGAAGAGTATCTATCTGAGGCCATTAACAGTTCTCTTAATGCTATTAAGAACAACAATGAAGCTATCTGCTTCAAACACTATTCATTTCTTATGCATATGATACTGTATGAAGGACAAGTGATGGGAATATGGGGAGAAGAATTGAAAATAAAAGATTTGGATAGTGATGGTAATTCTAGACTAGTGCAAATGTAGACATCAGTCTAGGATAGTAGATGTGGGAGATCCCACTACCTGTACTTTGAAGAACATTTTTTCAAACCCTTATACAAATTACTTGGCCACAAATGTGACTATAATCTATCCCCAGAAATACAGAGGTTCCTCTGACCAAAGGAGAAGGGTCATGATGGAAAAATAAATCACAATTGGGGAGATTGGTATGCATTTGCATATTGTATTGTCATTAGAGTATATGGATTTGAGGCAACACCACATTTACTACCTAAGACTGTGCCAAATAGGGTTGCATACCTGGAGATCATAAGACAATTATCTTACTCAACCTTCATGCATTTGAAAGGCTATGGAAGGAAACCTTTCATGCCTTCCACTCTTTGTTTTGGTGACTTCACTATTATTGTTGATACAGGGTATGACTTGGTTGGTAGCAAGCTGGATTATTATGGCTTGTTGGTAGGAAACAAGAGAAATATTTTTTACCATGAGAATTTCATGTATGATGCCAAAATTTCTCAAAAACTAAAAGGATATCAGCATGAGTTCCATGTCGATGATTTCATCAGGAACTATGAGGAAAGTCAAGTGATAATGAGGACAAATGCATACAGTAGAATTGTTATGGTTGAGGCTTAGAGAATGAATAATAACCTAGCCTATGTGGAAGCTTTTCATGAAATTTGAGATCCTATGGAAAGAGTTGAGCAATTGCTTCTGCATGAAGAAGAAATAATAAAGGATGTACCTCTAGTGTCATTTGAGAAGACAAGAAATGTTGGCTCTAGAAGGCAAGTAGAAAATATAACACCACTGAGCCATTTGTCACCACAGCCTACTCTAGAGGTAAGCTTCTCAGTTGACACCCCAATCATGGTTGAAGATGATATTGAAGGGGAAGAAGAGGTCACACATATTAACACTCCTATTATTCCCCAATATGAAATGTCACTGGAAAGGAGTGTGATTACCTTTGAAGCTTTCAATGAGCTATCTGATGATGTGAGACACCGTGCCAATCAAGAATTCATTGCAGATGATGCATTTGTCCAAACTTTTGAATTTAAGGCTTTCATCTATGAGTATAAGGGAAAAGTGGTAAGGGAAAGGCTAAAAGACATTGACTCTAAAAAGGAAGCATATGCTTTGAAAGAGCTTCAACATGAAATTGATAGAGAGATGAAGAACAAGACTATTGAGAGAGGAAGAGCATTATTGCAAGAAGCTGGGGTTATGCTCCTTCTAGGGTGGGATATCAGTTCAGCCATTTTGTTTGACAACTTTCTAAAGAGAAAGAATAAAACCTTACACTTGACAGACGAAGCTAGTGATAAGATCTATACTGGATCTGGATATAATCCTGATAATACTACTTTATAGATATGGGCACTTTACCTGCCAGGAAAAAATCCTTCCTTTGTTGATCATGATCAAATTTATCGACATATTTTGGTCCAAAGGGTAGGAGGGACAGATCCTATGGAAACTATTGAATTGAATGTAAATGTGGCCAAGTTTACCAAGGCTCAAATTCAGAAACTGATAAGGGATAACAAGGGACTGATAGAAGAGAATGAAAGGCTAAAGTAGGAGTTGATCAGCTATAGAGATAGACTGCCTTCTTCCTCAGGGCTTTACTCTCCACTGGTTGAGCATGAAATAAAGGTGCTAGAAGCAATGTCAGAAACTACCTACTGGAAACACAGACATGGGAAAGTTCAGAAGGAACAAGAGGAGTTAAAAGGAAAGCTCAAGACCACCATATTTCAAATGGAATTAGAGATAGTCTACATGAGATTTGAAGATATATATATAAGCATGTTGAATAAGTCTAGCATATTCATGACAAAACATATGTAGCATTATTGGAAAACACTAGATTGAGTGACAAAATGAAGGAAGTGGAGTCTCAGATCATAGAAAAGAAGGAAGATAGCACTGTTGTGCTACAAGAATATCAAGAGCTTATGAAATCCCATAAAGATTTCCATAGCATCTTGACATAGGATTTAAGTGACTTTAGTCAGCCATTGAGTATGACCTTGCCCAACTTCTTTGAGGAAACAGAATTGAAAGATCAGCATACATTGAAGGATGAGATAGCCCACTATTTTCCAATTGTTCTTGATGCAATCAATGATGAAGATGAGGTACTTAAGAAAACACATCAACAACTTGGAAGAATTTTTGAATTGGAGTATGCCATGAAAGATATTATACATAATGCAGACACTCATGCCAAAAGTGGGTACATTGAGCATTTTTTGAAGATTAACTCATTCATTGCGCAGGCCAAGTAAGAGAGGAGTAACAGGGACTGGATTTTGATGGTTTTGATACACAATCATGGTGTATGAGCCTTGAATAGGTCTTAGGTGATCATAGGTGCTTGTTGGAGATTAACGGACTGCAGTGCATCCACCAACAAACTCTCAATATTTTTATGTTTATGCTAATTATGTTTTAGTTATGAAGTGATGTTTTTTTTTGTAAATGGGCCTGAAGCTTGTTGCTTCCCATACAAATAGGGAAACCAAGGCCTGATTTTGAAACTGTCATTATTAGATCATATTCCATTAGAGTAGGCATTAGTAAGAAGATAGGTTGCATAATCCACCCATCCATATCATATTAAAAGAATTTTGTTACAAATGCTTATATTTTGAAGTAATACAATGGAGCAGACTACTTATAATTCATAATTCATTGTCAATGTTCAATTACTATGTCAATTTTCATTGCTCATCTATTACGTTGTTGTCTCCAAAGTGGTCTTTTAAAGTTATTTAAGTCTTCAAGATTTATCAAAACACATTTGATGTTACTGTGTAGATGCTTTGATTGGTTTCTGGTTGATGTGAATTAAAAGTCCTTTCAAATAGTTTACTTTAATTGGTCCCTGCCCAAGGTTAAAATCCTTTTAAAGAGGTTATTTTATGACCATGTATATTTTTTTCTACATACTTCATCATAAAATTATTAGACACGTTATCACGTATAGACCCACAAGAATGGTGAATGTGTCATGAATCCATAATGGAATTCCTAATTTGATGATTATTTTATGATGCAATTATGACATGTGGAATTAATATGCCATTTTTATCCAATGAGCTCATCTTGGGATTTGAGTATTTATTTTCTAACTAGGTTTTTGGGTGCCACTTTTTTTGGTGGTTTTAGATCATGTTTTTGTAATCACTACTTATATTTATATGATGCTTGAGATTTAATTTTATAGTAGCTAGATAAAAACCTATTGGAATGTCGTAATAAGGCAGAATAAATGGAAAAAAAAGATAAGAGTCTCATTAGACTCTATTTGGCTAATTCAATATTGTTGAATGTACATGAAGAGACCATTATAGCACTTATTTTAAAGAAATTGGGAGATATATCAAGCTAAATCTATAGTTAATAAAATATTTCTAATAAACAAGTTATATACCATCAAAATGGAGAGTGGTGGTTCTATAGTTTAACACTTGAATTAATATTACTGAAGCATTTCAAAGTTTAGGCCATAAGAATCATCCTTTTTTAAACATGGATTGCAAATAATTCTAAAAATTTAGAAGTCTTGGTCATTAACATTATTGTCTACTACATGTAAAATAGGAAAAATTCATTATGAAGTTTGGTCATGAAATTTAAAATAGGCACCTCAAAAAAATGTAAGCCCTGTCAGTACAATATTCATTTTGATTTCTTTTTCAGAAATTTTATGAAGTTTAAAGTTAAATTAAATTAAATTTCCACCATATAAATACAATAGGGTCTCAGGAAGGATATCTCTCAACTTATTTTACATATATTTTTCTAAATATAGGTATGCTAGTTCAATATTGTTGAATGTACATGAAGAGACCATTATAGCACTTATTTTAAAGAAATTGGGAGATACATATCAAGTTAAATCTATAGTTAACAAAATATTTCTAATAAACAAGTTATATACCATCAAAATGGAGAGTGGTGGTTCTATAGTTTAACACTTGAATTAATATTACTGAAGCATTTCAAATTTTAGGCCATAAGAATCATCCTTTTTTAAACATGGATTGCAAATAATTCTGAAAATTTAAAGTCTTGGTCATTAACATTATTGTCTGCTACAATGTCATCCAATGTATCATTGTCAATGTTCATATGTTCTTTCAAGTATTTAATATTATCATCATCCTCATCTTGACCTGCATCATCTTCATCATCATTTAAATATGACTATAGACCATCTATATTGTTACTAGATGTATTTGGAACATCATTTTCTATACCATCCATATTGTTGTCTTCCATAACATCATCTAACTCTGGATTGTTGTCTTCTTGTGCCTAAACATAACCATCCTCAACATCATCATGGATGTCAATTTATTTGATGTTCTCTAATCCCTCTCTCTCATTTTGTTGGCCATCATTGTTTTGCTCAGTATCCACTAATGTTTCATCAAATACATGCCTTAATCTTGGATCATAATGTATGACAAATGTCCATTTCGGGTCCAAAATATCTTCATAGAAAAATACCTACACATGAACGACATACATATATTAGATGTATGTTATAACAATTTTATTAATTAATAAACACATGTATATATTCGCAATAAACTAAGTTAATAGATTAATGATCACTACCGCTTCTTTTTTGAGTTAATGAAATACCTGCTCACAATGAATTGGTAGAACATAAGGCTCCTTATCCTCCGATAGGAAGCATGAGGAATCTATAGAAAACAATCCACTATGGGTATCATGTCTCTGTGTCCTCTCAAATGCTTCATACCATCTACACTTAAAAATACAACATTTAAAAGAGCGGTAATCCAACTCAATAATTTCTTGTATTTTCCCAACATATTGTAGATTCCCTTCAATTATATTCTTATCTTTTGAGCTTGATCGACTGGATTGCTTGAAGTCAACCATGATGCCACAATCGAAGGATCATCTCTTTACATCTACACTTTCTACACGATAATGTCAACCATATGCCCACATTGTTGGATATTTCCTCACCTATGAAAGACCATTTATTTCAGTGAAAACAAATATAATGATGAATATTAAAATAGTTAATACTGTCAAAACTGTAAGGAAACAACATTTTGTAAAATTCCAATTGTACCTTTCTTTTCACATCCTCTAGACATGTTGATTTCATCTTCTCAGTTATGTTTGAATTGTTGGTATGTGGCATCGATCATGCTATAATCAGATAGCCCATGGTATACTATACACCCTGACCTAAAAATCTAGAAGCTTCTAAGCTTGATAAAAGGGTTTGGATGGGTATTTTTCAGTATGATGAAAAAGGATTATTCGCAAGATTGTAATAAGTTTTACTGGATAATAAAAGTATTGGATGGCTGCGGTTTGGTGGATGTAGCCCGGATTGGGTGAACCACGTTAAATTCTTTGTGTTATGATTTATTATGTGTGTGTGTGTGTGTTTCTCTGTTTATTATATAGATTTGCATTTAATTGTTAGATATCTACCACTTCTAACCCTAACATGAATCTATACTTGCATCTTCTATTTGATTTTGAATTTGTTCAATAACCCATTCTAGGGTGCAATCTTTGCCCCATTCCCCAAGCAGATCAGTGGGAAGTGGAGTATTCCTTGGGTTTGATCTCTTAAACTGTCTCCTTGCTTCTAAAACTTCTTCTCTTTTTATCATACAGATCAATCCATTTGTTCATAAAATCCATGTGGTATAGAATAAACTTGTCGAGTATAGCACTTTTGTCTACACCTATTACATGTCAACATGTTTATTTCAAACTCCAAATGTCATGCTATTAATTTGACAAATAAATTACAAAGTAAATTAATGATTGCAAGAAAAAGAACCACACTGATCATGAATTTACTTACTAATTTCTACTTGAACACCATTTGATTGTGGTTTTTCTCCATCAATAATATTTGATGCTTGTTCTTCATCCCAGAAGCGTGGTCCATCTTCAAAATCCTTACCAAGGAATTCACACAGGAAGAAAAATGCTTCATTCAATACACACCCTTCATCCATGCAACCCTCTGGATGTGCCTTTTGTTGGACATATCTTTTTAGATTTTTCATATACATCTCAAAGAAAAAATCCACCTCGTTGATATGACACCTACCAATTCAATGTCATTGACTAGGTGTATAAGTAAATGGACTTGTAGGTCTATGAAACTTGTAGGGAGATCCTTCTCAAATACACATACAATTTCTGCAATTTCCTTCTTCCATTTTGGCACTTCACATTCATGGATCTCCTTAGAGGTCACCCACCTAATATAAGAATAGTAAATTAGTATGAACCTTTAGTCAAAAATTAAAATTCAATATAATATCTCTATGTCTCTCACACATGAACATTTCATATAACCACATACCTTGTAAATGCTGACAACTTATGGCATTCCTTAAGTCATCTATAAGACAGGAATCCCCCATTGCCCATGGAATGATAAGCTATCAAACACATTTATGAAAAGGTCATTAGTAATTTTTTCTCACACAACAAAATATCAAAATATATTTAGTACTTAATCAATGTTACCAGTAAATGTTAAATGATGATATATAATACCTTCATAAAATTATGAAAATCATGTGTTTTAAATCCTGTGATATGTCCATCAACTGTAAAATCTTTAGCCAATGATGACCTAGAGCCAGTAGGTGTCCTTATTGAACGAATGACATTTTCTAGTTGGTCTAGCTCTTTTTTTTTTCAAAATTGGAGCTTTTGCATATGTTTCATTTTCCCTATTTGGCCACAAATGTTTTCTATCAATTTTGGTGCACGAAAGAGCAATATCTCTCCTCGAAGACAAGGTGTCCTATTTGCTTGATATATGTCAAAATATAGAATCTGGGACATTTTTTAAGATGTGCATAGGATCTAATAGGTGAGATATTAATAGATCCTTCCAATAAGGGAGCTCATAAAATATGGATTTCCTTTTCATTCCTTCTGGCATATTAACTACAACTTGTTATGATTCTTCAATTGAATTGCCCCGATCAAAAAAATTCTCCCAAGCTTTCAATTCAGCATCTTCATACTTCTTAAGCCAATCACCTGGAGCCATAATCATGGGAGGGCCTCTATTTTCAACTTTTCCATCAAATTGATTCTTCGGGCGATTTCTAAACTTATGATCTAGTGGTAGAAAACCTTGTTGTTTGCGTAAATAAATTTATGTAGATCTTTAGAATACCACCCTTGAAATTGTTCTGAACATCTTGGGCATGCAAATATCCTCTTTGTTTGAATCCCTACAATTCAATAAGTAATGTTAATAACATCAAAAAAATAGTATAAAACTAAGTATGAAAGTTGGGATGAAAATAAATTATGAGTGTAAATACGTAAATATTTTTTCTTACCAGAACAAACACCAAGTCCTGGGAAATCATGAATAGTCCTACATAGCACACCATACAACATGAAGGACCTATTTGATGGAGGACGTGATATGTCATACATTCTTATGCATTTCCATAGCAGATGCATCTCATCAATAAAAGGCATAAGATAAACATCCATGTTTTTTAACTTGATGTTTTCCTGGAACAATGAGAGTCAACATAAGGTGCTCCTTTCTAACACTCATCCATGGGGGAATATTGTATACTATCAATCTGACCAGCCAAACACTATAATTTGAGCTCAGAAAAGAGAATGGGCACACTCCATCAATTGCAAGACCAAACCTGATACTACAGGGTTCATCTTTGAATTTTCTTGGCCATTTTTCCTCTATGTTTCATTGCTTTGGAGTCGGCCGCAATTTGCATGAATCCATCTTTACTCCTATTCTTTGCATGCCATTCCATCAATTGTGCAAGTGACTTGCAATGAAACATTCATTGAAGTCTAGGTATAACTGGCATGTGACATAAAACCTTCTTTGGAATTGTAGGACCTTATACATCTATACGATATCTCTTCTCTTTGCATACATGGCATTCCACCTTATTTTGATATTCATCTCTATATAAAATGCAATCATTTTTACATTAATGAATTTTCTTATATGCAATCCCCAACTCAACCAACAACATACATGCCTCTCTACAAGTTGATGGCAACACATTCTCTTCAAGGAATATTTTAGTTTTTAGTGCCCTGTAAGATTTCCAAAGATTAAATCAATTGAATGTTTGACTTATGATGAACATGTTTGATATGTCAATCTATACTAGGACTATTTATATACAATATATGGTTTTAAAATCCCCTTAAAGAAATATAAACGAAGTTGATGAATGTTTACGAATTATGTACACCAATTGACAATACAAAGTAAGAAATAGATTTCAGCTCACTTTAGTAGGGTAGTGAATCCTTTGTCTGACCAACCAAATAGTGACTTGATTTCAAACAATATTAATGTGCATGCCAGTTTTGAGGTTCTACTTGCACTCGATTTGAACACGGGTGTCTTCATTGCTTGCTTGATGGAGTCTTTCAGGTTGTTATCATCAACATTACATTGGTGGTAATTACCCTTGCTATCATCGTTACTGTCAACTATATGACCATTATTATCATCATTGTTTCCATCCCCAAAGAAACCTGTAAGAATTTCATTCAATCCTTCTTCATGCACTGCATTTTCACTATCATGATCATCATCATTAAGGCTAGGTGGCATGTCATTAGTGTATGCAAATCTCATCAGCTCTTCAAATTTCTCAACTGGTAGTATTCTCTTCAATCTTGCTCTTTTCACCCTGGTATTGTTTAAAGGATGGTTTGGATCATCCCATCCAAATCTTAATAACCCTATTGGATCATGGGTATTAGTATGTGTTTCATCAACATATTCTACCTATCAACAAACACAAGCATTATTTAATGTTTTCCAATAATTGGATAAATCATAATTGTATCAATTTCAAAGAGATATAATTAAATATGGCTTAGAAAATAAAAATAAAATTTTTATGAACATATATACATCAATTGAATAATGGAACATTATTTTATAGACTACCTATTTATACAATAATTTAAATAAAACACAATTTTTACAACATAGTTTATAAAACATCAGTCCACACTCATTTATTATTCTTTGGTTTTCTACCCTTAAGAACATCCTTAGGGAGACCTTGTTCTTCCCTTTTCTTTTGCACGGGAGTGAGTTTTAAGAAGGGGTAATCAATCAATAGCTCATCCCCAGTGGTAAGGTCCATAATAGCCTCAACCATTATCAATATATCAACCTCTCTTTCCATATATCCATCTTTATCATTTATAACCTCAACAAATTGACAATTCAGTCTTACAGTAGGGTCCCTTCCCTTACTACTATTTATAAATCCTGTAGTACTTTTGTGTGTGTATGCACGTCCATCTCTATACATAAGATGACCTATATTCATTTCTTTTCCACTTTCCAATTGGAGACAATGTGTATACATGTTCAAATTTAGACCATATGCTGACATGATAGGCTTATATTCTGCTAGCCTTCTCCATTCACCACTGTAATATGATGGACCACAATATGGCATTAATCTCCTAGTGGTTTGTTCTGAATTGTTTCTATGTTTAGATCACACATGTACATTTTGGACAATAAAGAGGCCTAGATTCACTCCATGAATATTGGAAGGTCGTATCATGTAGTTGTATCCCCAAAATTGAAAAACCTCGAACACTCTAGGTAATTATTGATCACTAGGCCAAGCACAATATAGTCGACGATCAAATGTCTCTTTGTGAATTGATCTCAAACTCAAGGGAAATTCATCATCTCCATCACATTCATTCTCATAGGGTATGTAGTCCACCTTCCCCCTGTCTTTAAGCAAATTATGCATCTTTAAACGGTTCTTGTTCTGTTACTTGTTTTCATCAATTCCTCATCTTTCGAGCTGGTATATTGGCACACATTTTTGTTAGATATCTAATAAATGATCATTGCCTTCTAGGCTAGAAGTCGGTGATCCAGGGAACTTTAAACCAAGAACTTTATCCTGCAAGTATCCATTAAGAAAAAAAATAGTTATTTAAATAATATAAAACAATGTTTAAGCGAAGTATACATGTTATTTATATCAAATTGGAAAATTCCTTACCACAATTCCTGTTGGATTTGAATTGATGGTAGGAGGCATACTACCGACTGGAAGCTCATCATATATGTAATGTCTTTGTACAATTTTTCATTTGAATTGTTTCTTTCCACAACATATAGAACATCCACAAACAACAATTTTCTCAAAGTATTCATCTCATGTACTATAGTCCTGACCAACCTCTTGTTTAGTGCAATCATTTGTTGTGTCTGCAAGATCCATTGTCATATTGGTGCAGGAGCACCAAGCCCTTCAAGGAACACTTCAAGTTCCAGGAGGTTGTAGGGGTCTTGAAGACTTATAAACCACTCCAGAACATCAACTATGATATCTTGCAGCCTATAATGGCATTTGGCATGGATGAGAGTAGTTGGAAGATTAAAAGTCCTAAGGGTCCTGATAAGGACCCTAGGACCAAAATGCAATATAAATGGGATAGTCATGTTTTAGGGGTTTAAATAGTGATCTAATGCTTAAATTGTGTCAAATAAGGTTGGAAATTAAGAATCCAATAGTTTTAGATAGTAGAGTTTAATAAATTGTAAATTGGAAATTCAAATTTTTGAATTCCAACATTGGGTGGGAAAGTAGTTTTTTGATGTTTGAATCACTTTAATGTAAACTAATCAATCCAAAATAGTTTGAGAATTTGGGGAAAGGTTATTCAAGGCCATAGAAGTCATTTTTATGGAGTTGGGTTGCTGGTACGGATTTTGTACGAACTGCTACAAGAAAAAGCAAATAAATAGCAATTTCTTGTATTTTTCTTGTGTTTTTTTGATGAATATCTTATTGTTATTGATGAAATGAACCATGGAATGATTTAGAGACTTGTATATACATGTATTTAAGCCCTTTCATGTTCTGATACACGTTTATAATCAGTTCTTTGTATTATATTGCTGACTGTCCTCAAGAAAGTGCAAATTTTTCACTAATTTTGAGGTTTTTCATGGATGATTGATCCATTTCAAGGTAAAATGTTGTTGTGACCTATGAAATGGATCATTCCTAACATTTATCATATATATTTGACAAACTAATTTGCAGGAAAGAGGAATATCAAGGTGTACACCGAGTTGTCAAAGGGAAAAGTGCATGAAAATGGGTGCTAAGGTATAGCAGCAGGAGATTTGCCTTAATGAGGGGTGTGTTTTTGAGTTTGTATTGATTTATTATGTTGATCTAATGTTGAAAAGTCAAAGAGAGGGTTCTGGAAGTGTTTGGAAGGTGAGTAACTAAAAAGCCCTAGTTTTGAGGCAATTTATGGAGGGTTTTGTGTTTGAGCATATTAAGGCTGTCATAGGAACCTAAAAACTTGAAAATACTTGGTTTGGGAACATTTTAAGGTACTTTTGAAAGTCTTATGATCTGGAGTTGAGTTTGGAATAGGGTTTCTTTGAAAAAGAGGGTTAATTTGGCCTAGTTTTTTGTGGAAATAGCAAGGTTTGGGAAGTCTGATCCAAAACAAGCGCCATCAAGGTCTGGGTATGTTGTGTAGGGTCATAAAACACATCTAAAACAATCATTATTTTGGTAAGTCCTTTGGGGAAGTTGTGAGTAAAGTTAAAAAAACCACCGCAGGAGGCCTAGTTGGGCTAGAAGCCTAGTCAAGGTGCAAAAAGTGAGTTTGTGTTTAAGTCAGAGGTTTGGGGCTTGAAACCAGTCAAGACAAGTTTTTTTGTATCTCTTAAGAACATTCCTAGGGTTTGGGTCCATAGGAGAAGGTTTTGAGTCATAAGTGCATTATTGAGGCTTATCAGGGTGCTGGAAGTTGGGACGCTTCATTAAGTGCTTAGGAAATCATTGTGTTTCCGTTAAGCGCATCGGTTAGTGTCGAGCAGTAAATGGGTCCTTCGGGATTTGGAAAATCAAAATCAGGTAAAGAAGTTGGAAGGTCAGGGAGTGTGTGGAAAAGGAGAAGAACAAAGCAATAAACAAAGAAACCATCAGAGAAGGAGAAGACCATCTGGGCTCAGGATCATCTCCAGGAAAGGCAGAGGAAGAAGTCGGCAAAAATAATGAAACAAAGTCATCAAGGCAACAGATCGAGACCCGAAGGATGTCGTATTAAAAGGTAGTACAGTCATGGAGGAAAGAGTCCATGGGTGCCTATCTATCAGGGAAGATGGATGAGTGAGGAGGTATTAGGATGGCAGTTCCTTAGAGAACTATTTTGAGGTTTGAAAGAGAGATGGATGAAGAGAGAGGAGAGGTTAAAGTTTGCCAAAGCTAAGTTAGAGAGGCATATGCTTGACATGGTGGATGGTTTGAATGATAGGATGAAACAAAGTTGGAAAAAGTCTCATGGGCAGGGATGAAGAGTTTGAGTCAAGGAAAAATTTACTACCACATCGATTACACAATTCATGTGAAGAGGATAAGGCAAAATTTAAGACAAAAGGACATGGATGTGATGTCCTATACTGAGCAATTTCACAAGCTTAGTATCAGAGGAGGATATGAGGAAGAAGATGAGAAAGTAGCCAGGTATATTAATGGCTTGAGGTATAATCTACAAGATGAGATTGGTTTGCAATTACCAAGGACATTAGGAGAATGTTTTCAGTTGGCCATTAGAGCAGAAGAAAAGGTGAAGTGGAAGCAAGATTGATCAAGCAATGGTGGAAGAGGTGGTAGTTCAAACAGGGGCAGAGGTAATAGAGAACAAGGACAAGGCAACAATGACAAAGGCAAAGAGGTGTTTTCTGATCAAAGAGGAGGATACACTCCTAGAGGAGGAGGAAAATTTGGGCAAGGTAGAGGCACATTCACAGGGAGGTGTTTCAATTGCAATGGACCAGGGAATCCTTCCTTCAAGTGTCCTAAATGGGAACAAGCTGATAAGGGCATAGAAATGAGAGCTAATTTGGTACAAGAAGAAGAAGACAAGAAGGAGGAACCAAAAACATTTATGGCAAACCCTGTGACTAATGGTGAGTTTCTTATGATCAAGCAAAGAGAAATACTTCATCAAGAACCAAAGGTAACTATCTTTAAGACTAATTGTCTCAGTCATGGTAAAATATGCAGATTACTCATAGATTCAGGGTCACATAGCAATTTAGTTTCAACTGATATGGTAACCAAGTTGGGTATTGAAACTTTTGATCACCCTACTCCCTACAAGGCCACTTGGGTAACTCAAAAGCAGCATGTAGAGATTGGTAAGAGGGCTTATGTAGATTTTTCAATTGGATCTTATCATGACAGGGTGCTTTGTGATGTCATTCCAATGACTTGTGGTCATATCATCTTAGGGAGACCATGGCAATATGCTAGAAGGACATTGCATGATGGATTCCATAATACATACTTGGTGCATAAAGGAGATATTAGATATAAGTTGGTTCCTTTTCCTTTGGAGCAGTATAATGAATTTTTTGTGATCTATTTTGAGAAGCATTTGCAGGTGAAAGTGTAGGGTGAGACAAGGGAAGATGTCGATTGGAAGAGAGATGGTAGGTTGCAGCAGAGATATGAAGCATATAGTCCTAAAAATTGGAATCTTTGGGACTTGGACAGTATTAAAATTGGAAGTATTGAATTCCCTATTGTTGAGGGTAATAGGGGTGGTGTTTCTTCACAAGGAAATCAGTGGCATAGAGGCAGAAAAAGGGCACAAAATCAAACTGAGTTCAAGCAGCAAAAAGGACAAACAAAACACAGTTTTGACACTAACATGTTGAGTAACATGAATGCAGGTTGGAAAAAAAGGAAGAAGGTAACTTTGGGAGATTTCATGCTTGGTAATCAGAGGGTGCAAACATACATGAACAAGGAGTATTATGGCAGAAACAAGTTGGATACTTCTTGGGGCAAGAACTTTTTCTTTCTTGGGGAGAATGGTGCGGGAGCACCCAAGCCCTTCAAGGAACACTTCAAGTTCCAGGAGGTTGCAAGGGTCTTGAAAACTTATAAACCACTCCAGAACATCAACTATGATATCTTGCAGCCTATAATGGCATTTGGCATGGATGAGAGTAGTTGGAAGATTAAAAGTCCTAAGGGTCCTGATAAGGACCCTAGGACCAAAATGCAATGTAAATAGGACAGTCATGTTTTATGGGTTTAAATAGTGATCTAATGCTTAAATTGTGTCAAATAAGGTTGGAAATTAAGAATCCAATAGTTTTAGATAGTAGAGTTTAATAAATTGTAAATTGGAAATTCAAATTTTTGAATTCCAACATTGGGTGGGAAAGTAGTTTTTTGATGTTTTAATCACTTTAATGTAAACTAATCAATCCAAAACAGTTTTATAAGTTTGGGAAAGGTTATTCAAGGCCATAGAAGTCATTTTTATAGAGCTTGGGTTGTTGGTACAGATTTTGTACGAACTGCTACAGGAAAAAGCAAAAAAATAGCAATTTCTTGCATTTTTCTTGTGTTTTTTTTATGAATATTTGATTGTTATTGATGAAATGAACCATGGAATGATTTAGAGACTTGTATCTACATTTATTTAATCCCTTTCATGTTCTGATACACGTTTATAATCAGTTCTTTGTATTATATTGCTGACTGTCCTCAAGAAAGTGCAGATTTTTCACTAATTTTGAGGTTTTTCATGGATGATTGATCCATTTCAAGGTAAAATGCTGTTGTGATCTGTGAAATGGATCATTCCTAACATGTATCATATATATTTGACAAACTAATTTGCAGGAAAGAGGAATATCAAGGTGTACACCGAGTTGTCAAAGGCAAAAGTGCATGAAAATGGGTGCTAAGGTATAGCAGCAGGAGATCTGCCTTAATGAGGGGTTTT
>VDFB02285545.1:0-16576 GCA_007258455.2 Sequoia sempervirens | reverse complement strand
CTCTTGGCTGGTGGATGACTGAGGGTTGGTAGCGATCAGGGACTACATTGTATGTCCTCACATTAATACTATACCGTTGACTATATTTGTACTTTCATATTGTATCATTATTAGGTTTCATGGCATGAGGGCCAGCGTTGTATTTTTGTTTATAATATATTATGTGTTTTTACCTGGATTATGCACTACACATATGAGGATGTGTTATGATATTTATTACTTAATGAAGTTGTATCATTTTTATTCCATGTTTATGAGATCATGAGTTGATTATTATTGTTTCGTGAGAATATATTAGGTCGCAATCCTTACAATAGGATCAAATCAATAAGAACAAATAATGGTGGAGAATATGTCAATATCAAGTTCAAATATTTTTGTGAACATCTAGGATCAAGAGAGAAATGTCTAATAATATATTTACTCGAGAAAACTGTGTTGCTAAAAGGAATAATACGTCCTTATCCTTAGTGGAAATGGCACATTACATGCTACGATCCAAGTATCTTTCTTTATTTCTTTGGATTGAGGCTATTAATACTACATCCCATGCCTTGAATAGATCCCCTACAACTTGATTACACAAAATCACTCCCAAGGAAGCAAGGAGCGATAAGAAACCAAATGCTAAATCTTTCAAAGTATTTGGATGTGAAGCATTTGCTCACGTACCTTATGAGATTAGAGAAAACAAATTTGATAAGAGAAGTGTTAAGTGCATCTTTGTTGGCTATGATCAAAAGAAAGGAATTAGGTTGTATGATTCTAGAGTGGAGGATGTGTTCACAAGTAGTGATGTCAAGTTTGATGAAGGTTTTGAGGATATGATAAAATCCTCTCCTCTTCCTAAGTGGACATAGATAATGATGAATCCTATATTGTCTTGAAACCATTGAAAGTTCCATGGCAACTTCCAATACAATTGAAGAATCTAGTCCTCCTTGAAAAAGTCTTCAAGAAATATATCAAAAGACTCAACATGTTAATTATGCCCTAATGACCACCATAATGAAGTCCAATGATCCTCAAACCTATGACGAGGCTAAGTGAAAACAAGAATGGGAACAAGCTATGCAAAATGAATGACTCTTTGATAAAGCACAAAACTTCGGGAATTGGTGCTTGTCCATGGGCCAAAGTGTTGTCAACAATAAGTGGGTGTATAAGACTACATTCAAGTCTAATGGAAGCATTAAAAAACATAAGGCAAGATTATTAGCCAAAGGGGTACTCATAGAAGGAGGGAATTAACTACACAAACTTTTTCTCTAATAGCAAAGGTTAGCACTTTCAAGACTACTATAACATTGGCAACTCATTTCAGTTGATCTCTTCACCAAATGGATGTTTTTAATGCTTTTTTCAATGGTGAAATTGATGAAGAAAACTGCATGACTCAGCTACAAGGATTTGAAATTTCACAACAAGAACACTTAGTTTGCATGTTAAGCAAGTCTCTTTATGGCTTGAACCAAGCTTTCAAGGCTTGATACGCTAAGATTGATAAATATTTCAAAACTCAAAGCTTCCAAAATATTCATCATGATCCAAACTTGTATCTAAAGGAATTGATGAAGGTGGCGTGATTATTATTGTACTTTATGTTGATGATCTTATCATCACAACAAATAACAAACAAAATTAGTGACCAAAGTTAAATTTGAATAATTAGTTTGAGATGACAAATCATCATTTTCTACACTACTTTCTTGGCATCCAAGTATGGCAAAAAGATGATGCAAAAAGATGAATGAATTTATTTATTTCTACTTCACTTACTCCAAGGTTGAAGCTGATTTAGGATATAGAAGGTGAGGATATTGATCATTACAAGCAATGTATTTGTAGCCTTGTGTACTTGATTGACACTTGATAATATATTTCTTTTGCAATGGGTGTGGTTTCAAGGTTTTTGTGTTCTCCTAAAGTTTTGGTAGCAAAGAGAATATTAAGATATGTACATGGGACTTTGACTATGGGTGTTTATCATTCTTCTCTTGGAGAGCAAACACTTGCAAGATATTCTAAATCAAATTGGCCAGGATTTGTAGATGACTAAAAATATACAAGGTATGCTCTCTCTTTTGGTTCTAGCCCAATTTAGGTGTAGTCAGAAGCAAACTACTATTGCTTTATCAACTATACAGGCTGAATATACAGCAACAAATGAAGAAGCGAAAGAAATAACTTGGCTAGAGGCCATTCTTTCAATACTTAAAACAACATCAAGTAGAACTTCTTTACTTCATTGTGACAATCAAAGTGTCATTTTTTTGTCCAAGAATCCAATGTTCAATGTTAGAACAAATAATATAGAGGTCTATCATCATTACATCAAGTATCTCATCCAACAAGTGATTCATCTTCAATATTGTAGGACAATGGAGTAGATAGCTAATAATTTCACCAAGGCTTTAAGTGATGCAAAGTTTTTATATCTTAGAAGTCTTTAGGATTACAAGAAGTCATAGATTATTTGATTGTTATCATTCAAAGGCAATTATTGTGAATGTCTACAATTGTATGAGTAAATTAAGAGATCGTACATGGGTGTACCTAAAAAGACTTTGTGCCAAGATCCATCTTTTCTAAATTAGGGCGGATATTTAAAAGTGATTAGTACAATTAATATGTGGGGAATGTTAAAATAAAATAATGCTAGATTGGTTGGCACAGACCATTTGTCAACACAACCGCTTATCGCCACTTGCCATCACCAAGAATCATAAATATTTCCAACCAATTGTTGTGCAAAGTATGCTCTCTAAATCAATCATATATTTTGCCTATAAATATGAATACAATGAGCAAGGAATTATATAGCTCCAATTAAGAGACATTCAATATCTCTAGTTGTGTGGTTTTTGTTTGAAGGGTGTATACCAGTAGGGGTGTCATTGTGACCTTGTCACAACTATAGATGATGCCAGGCCACAAGGGTGGTCTCACAAGGTTAAAAAACATTACCAACTATAAATAGTTGATATCGGAAGTTTAAAAAGGAGTACGCAGATCAAATATATCGTCATACAGGAAAAAGACATATCTTACTAATCCATAACTTTGATGACCTACAGAATCTATTTAGATGTAGCAATCTTAGAACTGTTCTTGACAAATCGGAGCTCTCTCATCAGTCTCCAGAAGATGTGCCTCTTCAGATCATTCTTGTGTGTGAAACTGGTATAGCTATCAGTCCCAACATACCAACCAACATGAAGTCTTGAAATAAAATTTGAAGGATCAAGAAAATTACAATGGCAAGGAATGAAGGTGAGTGTGGATGGTAAAATTTTAAAAATAATAGTTTGTCTACAATAGCAAGTGATGGCTAACAACAATAAAACGATAGTGGCAGAACTAAATTTGTAAAAAGCCATGGGAGGATGCATGCAATTGAGGGTCATCATTTGGACAAACAAAATTGGTTTAAGATTGACAAATGCTGAAGCTGGGTGAGTTCAAAAGGATCTTTTGTAAGGATCTCGAAAGATGTGCTTGAAATAAATGAATAGGTTGTGTCTAAAGTTAAGAACAAACATGTTAAGATTCTAAATGTGGAAAGTCTGTACATGGACATGAAGATTGAGGCCATACTAAAGTTTCACACAGCAAACTGATAATATGATAGCAATGAAAAAAATGAAACGAACTTATTTGTGTATGATGAATTTGCAATTAACCAAACAAATAAACCAATAAATAAGTTTGCAAGCTGTGCTTGAAATAAATGAATTGGTTAAGCCAACGGTAAGAACAAACACACAAAGATTTTACATGTGGAAAGCATGGATGTGAAGATACGGGACATATTAAAGCACCATACAACGAACTGATAATATGATAATAATGAAAAAAATGGAACAAACTTATTTTGTGTATGGTGATTTTGCAATTAACCGAACAAATAAAACCAATAAATAAGTTCCCAAGCTCACAAGCAGAGAATCATCAGGAGATATTACTCATAATTTCCCCTTCCAGAATATGAAATGCCCAATCACAATTATCTAAATTATACTGCAAAACGAATAGATATTTAGGAATTAAGATCTGCACAATGGTAAGGCAAAGGTGTAACCTATTGCTCTCAACAAATGTGTAGATTCAAAAATTTTGAACCATAGAAAAAATGTGACAGAAATTATTGCAACCAAAATTGAGCTACACCAAAACTTCAACTTGATACAAACCTAATCTAAAAAAAATGTTCAAGGTTTAGCTGAGCATATAATATTAGAAAAGAACACTCAAAAGAATAAATATTTTTATACATGGAAAATTTGTAGATGAACTCTTGCCAATGTGACAAAAGCCCCGAGAAGCCTCATCATATAATAGTTGATCCGGCGCAAATAGACACTAACAACTGGTCAGAGCCTAGCAATCTGACTCAGAAATCACAAATACAACCATAACTGGTACTTGCATGTCACTCAGAAATCACATATAGAAACATAACTGGTACCTGCAAGCTACCTGCTTCGATATAAGACACTCCCAGAAAAAAATCATTTTCCCATACACCTTTCTTCACCACACAGAATCACATACCATGGACTACCCTCAATGAAGGGCAGTTTAAATGTACAAAACTAATAAAACCAGCATGACGTTTGAAATTGACAGGCAGGAATTGTGTGACTCGTCAGTAACCAACAGTTATAAATTGTAGCATTGAGAAGATGAACCCAAGGATACACAATAACTTACAGCAAATGCGAATCTCCAAACAGAAACATTTAAATTAACAGCTCAGGTCATTCAACTCTTTGTCTTTGAATGCTTTACTAGCCAATCAATAACAACATCAATATTTGTGGAGTTCTTGCAGGATACCATGTAGCAGCAAACCTCTCTGTCAGTTATAGATTGCAGACCCCTGCCAAATCCAACAACCAGAGGTATGCATAAAAACTCCAATATCAATAGCCAAGGCTTTACAGGAATTAAATGTATTATTCTATATAGCTAAAGCAGATTTGGGAAATTTAAACTCCAATTCAATGATTCCATAAACATCTAACTAAAAAGTTGTTGTCACGTGTCTCTAATGAATACAGTAACTCTAGGAGAGTTCATAAACACTCACATCTGATCAGTCAATGCCTGCTTTGATAGTGCTTCTGGTTTATCAATTTTATTTCCAAGAACTAGCAATGGAATTCCATGCAATGATGGTTTGTTCAATAGATCGTGCAGTTCACTCCTAGAAATGGCTATATTATCCTTGTCTGCTGCATCCACCACATATCTGCAAAAGAGAGATTATAAATTTGTGAGAAAATATGACTATCGAATGAAATGAAGAGAAAAGCCTAAAACATCCTGCTACTAAATACAAATATATTCTCATTGTAAATGGAACACTTCAAAACCTAGTGCTGATCTCAAAGCTCTTAAGAAAAATAAAAGCCAATGTAATCAGAGGCTTTTGTATTCAACACACACAAGAAATAGGCAAAATCCTTCTTTTGAAAATATGCAACAAGAAAAGGATTGTGAGATCATGGGTGGAAGAGGAAGGAAGATGATGCGAGAATTAATTTGGAACAGCACCCAACCCAGAGTTCTGCCACTATTGTAAAAAGCTTGTAAATATGGTAACAATGATAAGCTGTAGAGGCCTACAAGGCATCACATAGGAATCACAACAACCTAGAGAGGCCCTATCAGGAGAGTATTTTTGACTAAGTAATCCCTGAGCAGTATGCACGGTCAAAAATAAATAAATAAATAAATAAATCTGCAAAATGTAACTAATGTAGCAAACCATATATCGAGGAAACAACTTGATCAGATTAGTATTTATTGAATATACATGCAAAGAATATTTTATCGCTTAAGACTTTTGGCTATTTTTTGAATGCTAACATTTCAAGTTATAATTCAATTATGACCATCCTTAAAAAATATATAACCATGGAGTCTAAGTCTAAATTAATTGTATAAGCTTAGGAAGCATAAACAGGCAGTGTTTCTTTATCAGCCTTTAGTTTCTTCCTTAATGCAATTTAATATAACTCTGAATCATACTTTTGCTTGCGCACAGCCAAGAATTCAGCTATATTTCAGATGGTTCTACAAATGCAGCAAAACGACAGAGTGAATTTTAATTTTAAGAGAACATCATGGCAATGCATTGACAATCTATTAATTTTCCTTTGGCATTCTTCTGCTGGTTAAATATTTGAAATGTAAAACTGGTGCAGAAAGAAAATTGCTATAAAGGGCATACACAATTGCAGAGACACCACGGCAATAGCGCTCCCACATACTACGAAAACGAGGCTGACCCCCAAGATCCCATAACTTGATTGTTACATTTCCTTTCGAAACTTTTCGCATGTTAAATCCAACCTGCCAATGCATTTAAAAAACATAAAATAACATACCTGGAAAATACCATAATTTAAGAAAAACCAATGAATGTTTCAAAAACACTTATAGATTCATCATTTATTATTTCATTTGAACTAATTATTTATAATATACTCTTCCATGCAAGAAGACAACAAATACAAGATAAAGGAGCTACAACCAGGCTGCATATATCATGACAAATACTCACAGTTGGAATCATGTCCTCGCTATAACCACCCGTCTGCAAAAAATTATTAAGTATAAATAGCTAAGAGTCAAATAATGAGAAAACAACAGCCAATCTATTGCTATTGACAGTCAGAAAGATTGTTTGAAAGAGAATAGAAATAAGGCACTGACCGCAATAACATTTACAAGTGATGTCTTTCCTGCATTTTGTAGCCCTATCAATGATAACTCCATTTCTTGTTTGAAAAATAGGCTGCAATGTTAAAACCAGTAATTCACTCAGATATGTAAAGACATGTTATAGGTAAAATAAGAAAGAAAGTGACACAAAAGAAACTATATTAATGAGCAGAAGTGACTGAAACAGATAAATGCTGTTGATAAACAATAAAATAATACTGTAATACATCAAAATTGATTATGCAAAAGACTATCCTGTTACTCTATAAACCAAAACCATTCCTTTAGAGAACTCAAACCAAGAATCTTCTTCAATTGCTAGCAATAATAATAAATGAAACACAAATTTGGGATTTCATTTAAAACATTTTCGGATTTTCCACAAAACAGATTGATTGGTTAATCACCTACCTAACATAAACATAATAAGATCATTAAAAACAGATTGGCAACATCTAATATACAAATGCATAAAGATTTATTGAAAATGTTTTCCATATATGAGGTTCCAAAAGGTTCCAAAAAACAAGCATAATGCATTTTCCAGAAAATGTCAGTTATCATTCTTGAATATTAGAACATGAAGTTGAGTCATATTGCATTAGCATACGAAGATAGCTCATTGAGCTTACTTTGAATGTTGTCATGGAATCTTTCTGGCATAACAGGGTCAACACCCCAAATCACACTTCTCCATTATGAATGACAACTCTTCCATAATAGAAAATTGAAAGAAAAGTAGATAAACTTGCCTACATCTCGACTTTTTCTGACAATCACATCAGAAAAGATAAGGGTTTCCAATAATTGCTTTCTCCAATAGAAACAAGTCACCACAACTTTGCAAATGAAGACGGTGCAAATCTAATCAGAAAAGATTAGGGTTCTCAGAAAATGTCAGTTTCAAAAGGTTACAGAGGATGTCAAGGGAAATAAATGGAATCATTAAAAAAAGTATCAAAAAAACACTGCCAAACTCCCAGAAAGGCTGTACATACCAATTCAAAGAAAAACGTCTTAAATAATTAGTGCTTCCCATTGTTCAAATCAGTCACAAAAGTTTTTGGCAGAACCAGAAACATTATCCACAAAAGATTATGCATTCATTGAACATTGATCGACTGTGAATCAGATAGAACAACAGAGTATGCAACCAAAATAGACAATTTTACCAAATGGTAAAGCTTCAAACCTCAGCTCTATTTTAAGTTATTCTAAAAATTAAATTCAGGGCAATTATGGGCCACTGCTAGAGACGGGAAACAATTACCAGTGCATGAAATAGGTCATACAAATGGGAATAATTTAAATATGGCCCACACCAACAAAAATTCACCACTCAAGGAAAGAATTCTGAAACACAAAAAAAATTGAAGGCAACACAGTCTGTATGTAATAACCTTCACGCTTGGGCGAAAATAAGGAGTTACCAACATGGAAAAAATAGTTCATCACTAGGCACACAAGTATAGAAGAAACAGTGGTTCAAGATAATATTATATTTTACAATAGTGAAAACATTAAAAATAGTTCAGCCTGAAAATAGACCGCAATTGCATGAAACAGAAGCTCTTCTCTTTAAATCAAACAACTGCTTATTTCTCCTTGCTCCAATTCTAGTTTTACTTCTACATTTTAGATAGTGGAAAACTTTGAATCAATACTTAAGGGTAGAGGCCATTGACTTTGCTATTAATGCAGTAGATTTTTAATGTCAATTTAGTTTAAACTTTAAAGTTCTTTTGTAAGTGAACATAGAAAGCAAAGGAATCAAAAAACTTTAGATATATTTTGGATCAGTTTTCACTTTTCAGTAATACATACTTCATAGTTCATAGTTTACAACCTTGTCCATAGCTACTCGAACGCACACCACACTTGATCCATCTCCTTCATTCTAAATCACACTGATTTGAAAATTAACAACTCATCTCCTAAATTCAATTCTTTCTCCACACACCTTAATCACCTAACAACTGAACTAAAAAATTTGTCTTGTACACTTTGGCTTAAATTTATTCATCCTGTTGTCCTCATGTCTCCCACTACTTCCAAAAAAAGTTGGATAATAATACTAAGAATGCGTATGAAGGACATTTTAACAAAGTTAAGGACCATTCATTATCATGAGAGATGGGTTCTTTGAACCACTATCATGAAACATAGGTCAGTGAGCTTGACTCGAAAAACTACAGAGTTGAATCCTGATAGCAATATCATAATTTGACACCCTGTGGAAAATACCTCCTACTTATCAAAGTTAAGGAAATTTTCTAAACAGAAGGCACAGGTACAAGCATTCTTTCATTCAATATATAGCCCAAATTATGTTACTCTTAAAGCTGCCCACAGTTCTACATAACAAAGCCTCAATACAGCAAAACAATTTCTGACCCTGAAATTCCAGTAAACTATAACGCAGATTCATTTTTCAAAGGGTGATATTCGAATCAGTAATTAAAGCATATAGGCATCCAACAACAGGGACTGAAATTAAGTTTAACAAATACCCAGAGAATTAGACATAGCCCTAAACACGCAATGAATTGTAGCTCAAATTCATGTTCTACTCGGCGATTCTTGATTAAGCAAATGACAAAAAGAAAAGGTATTCACTAAAAGGTAATTGACATTGATATGATATAAAGCATATACTAACTATTGAAATAAAGCAAAAAAGACATACAACCCTAGAATATCGGTGAATTACAACGACAATAAATTCTCTACTTATGTGTACTCTATTCAACAATTCAGCTAAATGGGTATTCATATAAACGATAGAAATTGAGTTAGATAAGCACCTAGAAAAATTGTAATAAAAAAGGAATTTTTTTTTCAAGAAGGTAACCCTAAAATTGTAGTGAATTGCGCCCTGATTCCTTCTCCACTGGAGCATACTTGATTCAGCAATTCAAGCTAATGGGTACTCGCTAAAATGGACTCAAATTGAATTAGATATATACATACCTTCTAAGCCAGTTGAGAAAAGCCTCCCACAATCCCATCGCTACAGACAACTCCTTGCACTGATCAGTGATCCAATACGAACAAAAAGGGGAAAAAAAAACACCTTCAATTTACAGACAAACACGAGCAAGACCTTCCAAATCTACCTTCTTCCAAATCTACCTTCAAAATAAAGCTATAACTGCTCAAATTTTCATGAAGATTACAGCTAATGCGTCAGAAGCTTTCCCGAGACGAAGAAACGGATTTGAAATCTTCAATTAAAGGGATTTCGTTTCTTTTAATATCCGAGCTTCGTAATGCCAGTCTGTTTTATGGGTCTAATCCCTTTGCTTTTAGGTTGCCTTTTTTATACTTTTTTATTAAAATAGAGAATATTTTCATCTTATTTTATTGTGGACCCTACTGGACAGGTGTATGTTATTAAGAGGGCCCTGATTTCACGCTCTATCTTCTGGCCGGCACAAATCCTAACGGTTACTTGCCTCGCTTGGTATCATGTCCATTAGATTGCCATATCTAGCGGTCACTCTACCCTCCAACGTCTCTTTTCTTTAAAGCGAATTCTTTCTTTCTTTTGTTTTGGGACGGTTAGGCTGAAACTTCTTGCATTATGGTGAAAACTCAAAAAATCATTTTAGGTATTATTGTCTTTCTTTTTTTAATACAACAGTTCCCACGATCCAGTCCACTGGTCCAGCAGCATATATCTTGGGTATTTGGGGCGAGTTAGGCCGAGACTAGTCCCCTGTGGGTGAAATCCCCCACCCGCAAGAAGTCCCACCTTTAAAACACAGGAGCGGAGTCGAACCCGAGACCACAAGTTTTAAGCTAAAATTTCTTGTTTGGTAGTAAAGGTGTAAGGGGCATCCATTTCATTAAAATCGTATAGGTATGATTTGGATTTCATCTTTTATTGTATTAGGATGATGTTGTGAGGGTTCATTTAGATCTGTTCAACTTTACAAAAAGACCAAAGGTCAATTGACGAATTTTTATTCTTAAGATTGTATTTTAAAATATATATTAACTTTTCTATTATTTAAAAAAGATATAAATCTTTTTTTTCAATGTTACTTGTATAGGCAGTTAATACATAAAGTATTGATGGGGTGTTTTAGGTTATAGTCAAAGTTTACCTAAACTTCCTTATACATTTAGTAATACTAGTTAATGTTAAAAAAAATAGTTGAGATTTTTTAAGATTATGTTGCATCAATGTGCATGTGATAAAACTTATTGAGGATAAAAAAAATAGAGATGTTTTCTAATGGCATTATGTGAATAAAAAAAATCCTCTAAATTATAGGAAAACTTTTAAGCCCCATCTTATAAGTGACTACTAAATATTTTGAGAGCTAAAAAATAGGGGCTCCTATTGTCTAAGATAAGATTCTAATTCATCCCAAAGCATTTTTTTTCCTCAAACTCATGGGACATGTCACAACATACTTTATAGATCCTAAAACCCGCATGTGGGATAGCTTCCTTAATGATTTTATAAAATCCCCTACTAGAATTTTATGTGAATTTCAACTTTATTTGAACCCTCAATGTGTAAATTAATGGTTGTTTGATGAAATGTCAATTAATAATACTCTTATTTCAATCAATTCTAAATGATTTAAACAACAATGTAGATGATACAATTGTTGTTGACTTAATAAAGATATGCTCATGTATTCATTGATTAATTTATGACAATGATATAAAAAGTTAAAACAAATTGAAATATAAATTTAAATACATTATTAACCTTCGACTATTGTTACACATTATAGATTTATCACATAGCATTCAAATAAGTTCTCAGATGATTGTTGTAGTTGCTCACTGAAGTAAATATCACAGATGGAACATGATGACAATTCTTGTGCCCTTAATATTGATGAATCCTTATGAGTTTGATTACTAGAAAGGTCAAAAACCTCTTCTACTCTACCTAGAAGTGATTGTGCTTCAATAATGGTGCAATTGAGTGATTTAGACTCCATGTTCCTTCCCAAACTATTGCAAATAATGTTACCAAAACGGTTATGAATATTGATGAGACTATTGTTACAAATCAAAAAATTATTTAATGAAAATCTTAATATTGATGGAGTTATTGTCAAACCCTTTCTTTCATTTTGAAATCACCAAAAATATTCTTTTTGATTGTATGATACCCAACTGAGGGTGTAAGGCCTTAGAAATAATATTTTCAAAGGTTGCGCTAATATACAAGCCTACTAAAGGTTGTAGTTGGGGTTAAAACTTTCAAAGCCTTCAATATATAAAGTGATTCCTCCTTAAATCTTACACTACCCCTCTTAGATTAGTTCAATCATCAGAAACAAATATTGAGTATTTCAAAATGGTGGGGTTAGCACTTGGGATTACAATTTAAAACCAACACAAATATGAAAATAATCTTACTTTTAGCACCAATCCCACAAAATCTAAAACATAATGCACACATGTGTATCTTGTGTGAATCCACCACAATATTAGCTAGGGAAGATATCACCTCTCTAAAACCAACCTTCACAATAGGGTTTTCATCCTTGGGTTGTTGTTGAACAATCTTGATCAACCTCCACAATTGAGGTTTCAATAAAATATCAATAGCCAAAACATCAAGAATGAGGAAATGACTCCTATTAACCTCCTTTTATAACCCATTTTTTGATATATTTCTAGAACTTATATTTTATAACCATATAATCTTTCTAAAAATTATGTTTGATCTCCTTATAAAGTGACATTTTATTTTAATTTACTTTTGAACCATATGAGTCACTTTATAATTAAAAAATAATTATATTTTTGCACAATCACCAAGATGCAAAAAATACTAGAATAGACCAAATAAATTTTGACCTTGCCAAAATACTCTTAAGCTCTTAGGATAGCTAAAATTAAGAAAAAATTGGTGCTTTACAAAAATAACAAATTTCTCCAAGAAGTGTGGAAAGCTCCCAAAGTGTCAAAATTGCATCCAAAAAGTATCATTGGACTCATCTTTATTACATGAGCTCACTTCCACAATCAAATTTTCTTTTAGATAAAGTTGGCATTCTCCAAGAATCTTGGAACTTTTCAAGAATGTTGGAATGGATTGAAAAGGGGATATTATAATCCCCCTTCCCAAAATTGCTTGTACTCAAGAAATGCCAACTCATTCACTGATTGATCCTAATTAAACCAAATGTGATTTCAAGATCTCAAATCAATCTCAAGAACACTACACCATGCTTTCATTGCACCATTTTGATTAAAAATGGAATATCAATGTAAATTTCTTATATATTCATTTCTTGTGTCCTAGAATAATGAGCCAAGCTTTAAAGATACACAAAAAATTGGATTCTTCTTCTATAGAAGGGAGCACCTCATACTAGAGTGTTCTATGAAATATTTTATCTATCTTACTCTTATGTGTCATTAAAAACATGGCCAAATTATTTTCATGTGGGTTAAAAGTAAAAAGATAAGCATACCTCACCATGCCAATAGTAGGAAATTCATTTGCTTGCTCCACTTTAATTTTTAGTCTTGGGAGTTCCAAATGGAAAAAATTCCACTTCCATATGATAAATTCTAAATTCCCAATGACTCTTGGTCTCCATGGCATGAATGTATGTAACCGATATAACACATGTACAGCATATTTAATTAGTGAATATCATCAAGATAGGTAGCATTTAGGTAGATAGCAAGCATGCATGTCCTTCTCATGATTATTTCACATATCCCTACAACTGCATCTAGATCCTCATCTAAGGATTTATATTTTTTCCCGAATTAATGGTGGATGGATATTTTCATCTATATTTTTATTTATAATGATTTGTCTTGACCTTTAGCATCATTTTCTAAGATATTTTACTATGTTTATGTTGGAAAGTGAGAAAATATGTGATACCCATCTTTGAATTGTGCAAGAATAAAGATAATGTAGATTATCACAAAGGAAAATGATGTCATCTTTATAAGAAAAGGTTGAGGTAGAACCTACAAATGTGGAGAAAGGAATTAGTTATATCATAGTATCTTGGAAGTTTTGGGTAGTTGGTGGAATGTAGCCTCGTCTAAGGTTAAATTTCTCACCCAACATGTTAGTATAGTTAGCATTGCACCATAAAATGTTTAGAAAATTACCTTCTCACTTTCATAAAAATACATATTTTGATTTCTTTTTGTAACAGTTGATAGATCAATTTACCATATTAAAACCATCTTGAGGTGAAAAAATAACTATGATAGGATAATGAAGACAAATGATGTGTAACTTTAAGAACAAATGGGAGTTTCTCGTGTGATCAAATAACGTGCATTATCCTACCAATGGATTTGTGTGTCTTATCTCTTTCAAGAGACTTAGTTGGATCAAAGTAGTCCAAAAGGTGTGATAGGAATGGTTTGTAGAATAAGACCTCATATAGGGTTAACCTATTGATCCTAGAGTTTTGGTGCATTTAGTTTTATTCCACAATACCTTGTTCATAAAATTTCCCTCTCACCTCCCTAATACTACATATTTATGATGCTTTTGTAATATTTGATGGCTTGCTAATATAAGTGAACCATATCAAGTTAGAAAAATCTTGACAAGATGTTATAGAAAATTTTTAGGAACAATGATAGGAATAAATGGGAGGTTCCTATGTGCCTCAACTTGTTTACAAAATCCTACCAAATTTTAGAATTTTTTTTCATAAGTATATTAAGAGACTTAGTTGGGTTGAAATTGCCTTGAAGGTATAGATACACATGTGGTGGAATGAGACCTTATATAGGGTCAGCCTATCAACCTTGACTTTCTAGCATTGTTAGTTTCATGGGCCATGATGCTTTGTTGAAAAAATTTCCCTCTCACATCCCTACCACTACAAATTTTTGGCACTTCTTACAACATTTTGTAGCTTCATACCATAGGAAACTCATCTCAACTTAGCAAAAAACTATTATAGGATATTATAGATGACTTGTATGTTTAACTATAGATATACATGTGAGGTTCCTATGTACCTCTTTTGATGTGGAACATCCTGTCAAGGTTTCAAATTTTTCAACTTAGATATCTTGAGAGAATTAGTAGGATTGAAATAGCTTTAAAGGTTTGAGAGACCGTGTTAGTTGTAGGACAAGATCTCATCTAGGTTTAACTATGCCACCATGACATGTTATAATATGAGGTAAATGTCATGACACATCATTCATAAAATTTCTCTCACCCCCTATAGGTTTTCCCTTATAAAGGATCAAAGGAGATTAAATTAGAGAAGTCCTCTACTATGACGTAAAATAATTATCTATTAGAATTCAAATCCAACCATGAATGATTTTTTTAGCCTCCTCTATTTTCATACTTAAATTTTGAACAAAAAAAAATTTAAAACTTGTAAATGTATGTATCTATGAATTATTTATGGAAGTCATTAAATTTAGCATGAAAATGGAAAAGGTGTGAACAAATAAAATAATGAAAAGGAGAAGAAACTAAGGACATGATCATCTAATTTTTAATAGATATTTGAAAGTGGAGAGTACCCTATTACTAATCCTCTTATATAGAAACCCCTCTAACATAGTTATAAAAACTATACTTGACCTTTTTTGTTATGCAATCTCAAATTCATAGTATAACTTTGATATCTTTTGTATTCTTCCTTTTGTACATCAATCAATTCCAAGCATTCATCACTTCTTCACCTTGTAATGAATAGGAAGACTTAGAATAGGACTAATTGATAATCACAAATCATGATTCTTACATATTCTTGTCAACTCTCTATTCCTCCTAATTTTAGAGTTCCATAGGAACGTCAAAAGGGAAGAATTCACCAAAATCCTACTTGGGTTGTATTAGGTGTGAGATTTTTTCTTATTATTTTTCAAGGATGATTCTTTTATGAAGTGCTTAAATAGTTATAAATTTACTAAACTTTGTTCTTTTCCCTTTTCAATAGTGATTTCGAATAATATTTTTGTTAAGGCATGAGAGAGTGAGTCACCTATAGATATTTAGGATTGTAGCATCGTAAATTGTCACCCTTGACAATTTCACTCTATGTTTTACCCCCCTTAATTTATTGGACCTAATTAAGTTCCTAATTTCCTAAATTATGCATTCTATGGCCAAATTTAAAATAATTTCTGACAATTTTCAAGCATAAAACAAATGCTCTCATTTAATACATTTTCCCCGACACTTAAAACTTTACAAAATAGGGCTAGGACACTGGTGTCTAGGGCACCTATGTCCCCTATTTTGGATCCAAATTCAAATATGTCGGTTGTGGCACTTTACTATTTGAAATTTGAATATCTAAAGTTGGCCATCAGGATCTATTTTTTGGGAAATTAAAATAATAGTGTATAAATACCTAGTTATTGCATCATTTCAAATCATCTAGAGAACATTGAGGAGTGTCGAACCCCAATCCAAATACTTGCAAAACATAATAAACAAACACATTAGGAGATCAAATGCAAGTAAGAACAAGGATTCCCCATGAATTCATTAGCAAAGCTTAAAATAGGAAATAAAGCAAGAATGAAATGAAAGAACAAGAAAGTAAGCTAAATCCTATTGAAGACAATGCAAACTCTTGATCCCATGGGGGAATTGGTGCCAATTTGATGTGAAAATTGGCCCTTTCCCAACTCCAATGCTAGCTTTGATGATGTGATGAGTATTGTGATCCACTTTTATGAAGAATGATGAGTGCTTCAAGATAAAAATTTGCATAACCTAGCTACAAATTCAAAAATATGGATGAAGATTGCTAAATATTTGAGCATAGTAAGTTTACTCAAATTGTGGATGATGAAATGAGGATATTAGCCTCTTATTTATAAAATGAAAAGATGGAAGAATGTCCAAAAT